>QTSX02000271.1:0-97322 GCA_014839935.2 Entomophthora muscae | reverse complement strand
CAACATTATTGTCTTCAGTCAAGATCAAACCATGCACCTCCAACATCTCTGTGCTGTCCTTGAAACCCTTTGGAAAAACCAGCTAAAAGCTAAACCCTCCAAATGCAAGTTTTTCAAGTCAGAGCTGTTATTCCTTGGTCACATCATCTCTGCCCAAGGGATAAAGCCCAACCCTGCCAAAATCAAGGCAATCATCAGCATGCCGCCCCCCACTGATGTGGGCCAGGTGCAGACATTTCTAGGCATGGTTACCTATGTATGCAAGTTCATTCCCAATTGTGGGGAACTAATTGCACCTCTCACTGAGCTCCTTAATACCAAACAGCGCTTCCATTGGACCCCCGTCAGAGATTGAGCCTTTGAGATGTTGAAGCAAAGGCTCACAAAAGCACCAGTACTGCAGTTCTTAATTGAAACTGACAGTAAAAACTTGAGACTGATGCCTCCAACAGGGCCATAGGGGGCATGCTAAGGGTAGAAACTGATAATGACGTCTTCCTCCCCGTGGCGTATGAGTCAAGGAAACTTACTAACTCAGAACAACGCTACCCCATCCATGATAAAGAATTGGAGGCCATTGTACACTGTGTTGAGAAGTGGCGCTGCTACCTGGAAGGAGCTACCTTCCTACCCTGCGTTCTGATGGACCACAAGTTGCTCCAGTACTTCAACACACAGTCCCACTTGACAACCACCAAGCAGGATGGGTTGAGCATCTATCCCCCTACCAGTTGTGCATTAATTACAAGCCTGGAAAGGAACTTGTCACAGCTGACGCTCTTTTGCAACTCTACATAGTGTCCATCACTGGGGACAATGACTTGGACCCAGATTGGCCCATGCTCTACCTCTGCCCTGAGGCAACTTGCTACAAGGGCCTTAACTCGGTCACCATCTCCAAATTGAAGGACAACAAAAGTCAGTTCACTACCAATGCTGGTAATGTCTGCCACAGGGCAGAGACAGGTGAAAAGACGCCTTACATTCCCACCACACAACAAGAGGACACAATATTGCACTACCACCAAACCCTGGGTCACATCAGAGGGCGTAACCTCTTTGAGATCATGAAACAGAAGGTTTAGTGGCCGCGCATGCGTCAATATATCTTGGACCTCCTTGAAATGTGTGTGTTGTGCAAAAAGAACACGTCCAAACCTGCACCCCCAAGTCTGTCCTGCCCATCAAGGCCATGGAACCCTTTGAGCAGTGGGCCCTTGACATTGTGGGGCCACTCCCCAAAGATAGACTGGGAAAGAAGTACATTATCACTGCCATCAACTACTTCACTTGCTGGCCAGTGGCCTGGGCAACAACCAATCACACTGCCACCACCATTATCTGCTTTATTGGCAAGGAGATTGGGCCCGCTTTGGGCAACCCAAACGCCTCATCACAGATGGCGGCCCCAAACTTGTTGGGCATATCATGAAGGTATACTATGCCAAGAACGCACTCCAACGTATAGTTATGGCTCCCTACCATCCTCAAGCCAATGGACGCGTGGAACAGTTAAATGGCTCACTGATTCAACTAATTGCCAAGCTCTCATAAGAGCATCCCACTACCGCATGGACTGAACACCTGCCCACTGCTCTACTTATCCTGAGAGCAAGAATCAACAGGGGCACAGGGTTTAGCCCCAGCACCCTGGCCTTTGGAACACCTGACAGTCTGACAGGAGTGGAACAGGGGAAACTATGGTCCAAGGTTCCCAACAAGCCCCCTAGTAACAACTCCATCCCTAGACTAATGGCTTGCCAAAGCCTGGGACATCAAACACCAGCAGATTGCAGGAGGGACAAAGCACCTTGAAGCTAGATACGCCGTAAGTGACCCCGTCTACACCCTCACTTCCAATTTTGCCAAGTTGGAACCCAACCACCTAGGGCCCTTCAAGATAGCTGCAGTCTATGACAATCACACTTATCAACTTAAAGATGCCCAAGGAAATACCAAGAAGCTTCACCATGATTGCTTGAGCCCCTGCTGCGTCATCCCCACACAAAGTTTTTTTGTGCGGACCTTCCCAGACCTTTTGCAGACTCTGGTCTTGGTGTCTGACAACAAGCAGGGGGCAAGGGGGTGTTGCAACCAAGTTTCCAGCCTTGCCTGCTAACATATCTTACAATACACAGGGGGCTTTTGATTAGTCACCCCTTGACTTATCTAACGTTATGGATTAATCTGAACGCAATATTGAATGGTGGGTACTTCATCCTAATTAGAAGCGCTACCAATTCAACTTGCTGATCCCCCACAAGTTTTTTCTTGGCTTCAAACCTTACATGGAACTTCCCACTATTCTACCCCCTTGTGGCCTTGTGGCTTTTCCTATATAGTATATTAATCACAATATTCTACAATAAACACTACCTTATTCTTATTATTATTATGTCCTTTCTATTGGACTGTTGTCTTCCCAAATACCAAGTACTGAATCCTTATTGGTTCAGTTGCAACACTGGCAATCCGTTTTAATGGGCTATATTGTAGAACTTCCCCTTCCTATTTGTTCAATGCCATTTTAGTCATAGTAGATAGGTTTATTAAACTGTCCTATTTTATCCCTACCACCACCAACTGCACAGCTGCAGAGACAGCTAGACATTTCCACAACTGCATCCTGACCCAACACAGCACCCCAGCAGAAATTATCACTGATAGAGGACCCAATTCACCTCCAACTACTGGACTCAGGTGATGAAAAACTTAGGAGTAAAGCACTGTGTATCCACTTCCTACCACATGCAGACCAACAGCCATACTGAACAAGTGAATCAAATACTTGAACAATACCTACAATGCTACACTAACATCAACCAAGATATTTGGGCCAAGATGCTACCCATGGCTCAGTACGCCTACAACAGCAAAGACCACACATATACCAAAATGTCCCCTTTAAAGTCAAATATGGGTTTGACCCATCTTGGGACCCCAGCATTGGCAGTAAGGAGACAAATACGTCAGGCAAACCTGGATTGAACAGATACACAACACCCAAGAAACCTGTCTTAAGAATCTGATCCAAGCTGTCCAAACTTACAAGGCTTTTGTCAACAAAAAAGAGATCCCTGGGAAGCCATTGAAGTTAGTGGATGAAGTATACTTGGATTTGAAAACATGCCTCCGACAGTTCCCTGCTGTAAGTTAGCCCACCAAAGGAGCAGCCTCTACAAGTTCACCAAGCTAGTGGGTGAAGTAGCATTCAAACTAGAGCTACCCCCTTGTGGAAGATACATAATGTCTTCCACCATGCGCTACTCTTCAAAAAAGAAGGAAACTCTCTAACCCACCAGAAACTCAAGACTGACCCTCCTCCCATCCAATTAAGACGCTCTGAAGAATAAAAATTTGAATATATTCATGGAGACCACACCCACTACAAAACGCCACAGTACTATGTCAAATAGAAGGGATATCTGCCCAAGGAAAGTACCTGGGAACCATTAAGCAACCTACCCAACGCCCAGAAGACCATCCAAAAATACCTTGAGAAGAAGGCCAGGAAGGAAGGGACCCCTGGGAAGGAAGGGGATGATGTCATGAATGACATTTCAATACTTATATTAAAAACCTGGGAATCAAAACCCAGTTCTCAGGGAAAGCCTTATGTTGACCAGAGTGGACAGGAAACTGCCCAACTGCCAGTTGGGTCAAACCCTGAACCACCAGAGATAGATGACCCCAACCAAGAGGAACAGAAACCTTCCAACCTGCCAAGTGTTAATACTGGAGGCTTAAAACCAACATTGGAAACCCTGGAATTGAACCCTGACCCTCCAAAGACTACTTGAGTCACATAAAGTGGATGGGAGACCACCCACTTGTTGAATTGCAAACCCAAGTTAACAAGTTACTCCAAGACCCGCCAGCCTCCCAAAGACAATTCCTCAAATGTTCATCAGATTGATGCCAACCTTGAGCCACCAAAGACCCAAACCTATGCAGAGGTTGCAGCTTGCCTTAAGGAGGCTAAAACAAAACCTATTTTTAACCTTGCAAATGACTACCAGCAACCGCCAGTCTCCAGTCCAGAATGGGAAATACAATTGGCCGGCTCAGGTGATATAGCAAACAGCAGCGGCGCAATGAAGAATTGCCACTTCTGTTCACCAGAACAAAAACAACCAGGATCTGCTACCCTCAACCCCTATGCCAATATTCATGACCTGCCAGTGCATTGTCTGCAAACCTGAACCCTGCAAAAATCAAAAAAGCAAAAACCCATGGTATAATAGCCCCGGCGGTGTGGTGAGGATCATATTTTCATTTTTGATAATAAAGTTTTATAAACCTTTGGTTCAAACAAATCTGAACTTATCTAGTCTTAATGATCTTCCATCTTAACTCCGGCCAAGTAGACCATCAGGAACTAGCCCCCTCTAGAGACCAACCTGCAAACCCTTCCCAGGCATCATACCGTCCCCCAGGAGCCCCCTTTAGACATGTGCATTTTACAAAATACCTGCCCAACCCCGCCTACACGGAGTACAACTTGGAGACCATCCTAATTGACAATCTCTTGGCAAAGACTAGAGAAACTGAATACATATGACATGAAGGAAAGAGGATTGAGGTGTTGCCCTTATTGTTCAAAGACAAGTACAATTATCTGCCTGCCTACTTTGTTCCCATGACTTCACCCTTAACCCTGCAACCTGACTGCCCAATGGAGACCCCTGCCACAGCCAAGACTACATCCACCCAACTGTTTGGAGTACTCTACATTACTCTGAAAGGAATGGTAGACACTATGGTGCCCAACTCAGGGCCCTGGTTTTTGCTTGGGCGATCTGTATCCTATATTATCAAGTTAGCACCCATCCTATTGTGTGCATTACCCTCTGGCCCAGCCGTATTCCATCCCAAGTCAACCTATGCCTCTATCTATGCCTGGCTTCCTGACAGACAAGGCGTCCCTGCAGGCCTCATCATCTACAGCAAAGTCCTTGTGTCCACCAAACAATACAACACTCTTAAAGCCCACAGGCTGTTGCCCACAGCACCAACCACAACAGATCTACAACAGCCCAAAATACCTAACATTGTATTCTAGCGCCTATGTTCAGCAGAAATTGGGACCTTTGCAGGGTTACACCAGGAAAACACCAACCTCTGGATCAACAGCAAAAAAAGCAAGTTAACACAAGTAGACTACCCCTGCAGACTCTGGGTCAGTGATATTGCCCTTTGCGTCACAGGAACTGATTATGTTTTGTAAGCGGGTGGCTAGCCCAACACCCCAAACAGAAGGAGAACTGGGAAGTGTTCAAAACTGTGTTCCTCAAAAAATTCTCTATGAAGGACTCTAATGTTGTGATCATGATCAAACTCAGAATGTTCAAAATGACAGGAACAATTGAGGAATACATTGCTGCATACAAAGACCTACATGACCCCACCCCCAACATCATCAA
The DNA here is from genome assembly GCA_014839935.2 of Entomophthora muscae. Classification (NCBI taxonomy): domain Eukaryota; kingdom Fungi; phylum Entomophthoromycota; class Entomophthoromycetes; order Entomophthorales; family Entomophthoraceae; genus Entomophthora; species Entomophthora muscae. Next base: position 91,899 of record QTSX02000271.1, on the reverse strand, counting down.
CTTTGATGAACCCGGACCATGATTGGACTTCTACAGTGGCCTCCCCATACACATTAGCTGTCAGTTTGATATGACCCAGTGCAAGAACCTTGAAGACGTATTCTTGGAAGGGAAATGTGCAGCTCAAAAATCTGACAATCTACATGCAACCAACAAGCGCAAAGAGAGTCCTTTGGCCAAGAAGGATCCTTGACCCAATAAACAAAACAGCCCAACCAACAACACCCATCCTCAAACTGGGAATCACATTGCACAAGTGCCGTGAATAACAGCATTCACCATGTTTTGATTTTGCCTTTGGTGGGCCATTTCAAAGACAAATCTCTTGATTTTGCTTTTGCTTTTGACTCTTGAAATGAACTGGTTTCTGCATCAGGAAATATGATTGTTCAGTTTCCTGACTCTGTGCAACTCACTTGCTCCACTCATGCTTGTGGCGAGTGATCCTACTGTACTGGTAGTGTTTTGTGGTATTCCTAACCACTATATAATCTATTTTCTATTTTACCAATAAAATTAAGTTATATTCACATTTTTGTCTTTGTGTCTTCTGTACTTCTGCGCCTCTCTCTAGCCAGGCCTAGTAGAGATTATTCAACCAGGGCCACAAGGTAAACGCATTTACCTTCCCTGTCATCTAACAAAGACTTAGTATGAATCCAATCCTAAGGTTAGGATTCCCCATTGTGTATCTATGCTGCGCCTCAGAACACGACAACAAGCCAATCAGGCAAGCACCAAAGATACCTACAAGGAGGGAAAAGCTCAGGGGAGTGCTTAGGCAAGCTGCCCTCTCCCAACCTATAAGACTTGTACAGGGACTAGGAAGTGGATTCAATCACTATGATCCAAGTACCCTTCAGTAACCCTATACTGTTTGCTGCCCAAAATGGAAATAAACTCTTCACTTATCCTTTCTGTTTTTGCAGATATCAGGGCACCACACTATTGACACTGAAGCAGACTAATATCTTGTTGACAAGAAATTTGCCAACCTCATGAAACTACCTACAGGCCAAAGCAATATCAAGAGGGAAATCATGGCAGACAACAGAAGCACACCAGTCACCCAAGAGGCAAAACCTTTTTATGCCCAAATTGGAGATGTGCAAACCATGCTCAGTAGCCCCATCATACCAATCCCCAAGTACAATGTTATACTTGGCCTGGATCAAATGAGAAAGATCAAACCTCATATTGACTGGGATAGCACTACCCTTGCCATACAACAAGGGGAGGTACACCATCATGTTTACCCAACCCATCTTGACACGCTTATGAGAGACCATGTGTTTGTGAAAATCTTGGAAGCAGAAGAGGAAACTAACCCTAGCAAAATCAATTAGAACACCTGTACAAACCAGGTTATCCATTTCAAAATATGGAAACCAGGCGTAGGGACAACTACATCTGAGACCAGCTAGTTTGTGAGTTCCTCTCTGTCTTCCAAGAAGCCCTACCAGGTTTATCATCAGACCGCAACATACAACATTAGATTAATCTCAAAGAAAGTGTACCTAAGGCACGCCCTATCTACCGCCTCACACCATAAGAAAATGGTGCCCTAAAATCTTATCTTGATGGAGCCCTCAAGAAAGGACTCATATGACCATCAATGTAAGGTCTGAAGGCTTGGGGTAGATTATTGTAGACTAAAGCATTTAACCCAAGAATATTTATGTTTGTTAAGTATAGAAAGGTTGGTAAAGTTTGCAACAACAACTTCACTAAAGCTCCTAATAGTTTATAGGAAGTGAAGTAAGGACCAATACAGTTTATTAAACCTAAGATAAGGAAATAGAGACTAGTCTTATTGACTGAAGATTGGGTTAGAAAGTCAATTTCTAAGTCAGGGTAATGGTCAGCACAAGCTGCAGGTTAAAGCTATTAATAGTTAAAGTGTGTGTTCCACTATGAAAATTGCCTAACTGATGAAAAATGTAAAAAAAAGGGGGATCATGGAACTAGAATTAGAAAAGAAGGTAAAATGTAAAAAAACATATAAGATTTTTAAGAAAAACACAAGCCACAAAACCTAACAAGTACCTTTTTGGGGTGTAAGTCAAACAATCTCAACTTAAGTTGAGATTGGATAAAACTCAGGCTTTTATTCAAGTCTGATTATTGAGGTGATGATAGGGGAAAAACAACTAACCAAAGGTTGTTAGATGGCTTGGTAGGTAAAAACAGACACAATCACATGCTTTTGCTTTTGCTTTACTTAACCTTTAAAGGTTAAGCAAGATGATAAAGGAAAAACAGGAAGCAGAGAATTGCTTTGCAAACTCTAGTTAGAGCAAGAGAGCAAGCAAGAAGACAGAAAAACAAAATCTGAACTGCTGGTGTAAGCCAAAGTAAAAGCAAAAGGTAAGCAGGTTTGGAGTAGCTTAAACTAACCCTAGCGTAAAGGTTGTAGGTTTGAGAATTTTCCTGGGGATAAAGGTAACTTTGAAAGTAAAACTAACCATTAATATAGGATAAATTGAACAGTAGAAGCCAGGGAATGAAAGGTAAATCTTTTTGGAAATAGATTTTTGGTTTAAAACCAAGGATAAGGATAAAGTAATATGAATATTCCTTGAAAAGATACTAGCAGCAGTAATAGAGAAAATGAAATCCTGACAATCAAAGTCACCTTTTGGTGCTGCTGTCTTCTTTAAAGCAATGAAAGACAGAGGACTCCTCCTAGTCACAGACTACAGAGTGCTCACCGAGGTCACAATTAAGAACATGTATCTCCTGCCCCTGATTGACGGCCTTTTTGACGCCCTGGGGGGTCCCAAATCTTTACAAAGATTGATCTGTCAGCAGGCTATCACCAAATTTGAGTAAATCCTGAAGATATCTCAAAGACCGCATTCAGAACTAAAACAGATCCTTTGAATGTGTTGTTCTCAATTTTGGCATGACCAATGCCCCCAGTACCTTTTTGACCTTCATAAACAAGGTCTTTAAAGAATACATCAGAAAACAAGCAATTATCTACCTGGACGGCATCATTATTTATGGCCCAAACTTGAAGCAACAATGGGAAGACGTCCGCCTGGTCCTCTGCACCCTTGAAGAAAACCAACTAATTGCAAAAAAATCAAAGTGTGAATTCTTTACGGCTGAACTCCCATTCCTTGTTCATATCATTAGCAAGGACAGAATCAAGCCAGATCCAGACAAAATATGTGTCATAACTGAGATTCCAGCTCCAAGAAATAAGAGTGAACTCTGCACCTTCCTTGGGATGGTAGTCTATGTAAGAAGATTCATCCCTGACTGGGATGCCCTAACATTCCCCCTGTCTGCCATTACGGGCAAAACAACCAAGTTTGTCTGGATGCCACTAGAAGACCAGCACTTTTGTCAACTAAAAGAATGTATGGTTACCACCCCTGTCCTCCAGTATCTGAATTGCAAGGGAATCTATGAATTAGAAATCAGCACATCCAACTATGCCATAGGAGGGGTACTCTGTATCTAAATGACAGAAAAGGACTTCCTCCCTGTGGTGTACAAGTCAAGGAAACTATACAATGGCAAAAAAAGATATCCCATACACAATAAAGAGTTGGTAGCCATCATATATTGCCTCATGAAATGGTGATGCTATCTGGAAGGGGCCCAAACGTTCAAATTACCCACCAACCACAAGTTGCTAATATTCTTCAAAGCACAAAATCACTTGTCAAGAAGGCAATCCAAGTGAATGAGCCTTATACAGAGGTACCTAATGCAAATTAAATAGAAGCCAGGCAAGGAAACACTTACTGCAGATGCCCTGTCAAGGCTATACAGCAAACATGTCCTTTGCGCTGATGGCAACCCCAACTGGCCCATGTTAATCACAGGGAATCTCCAGGATAGGTTTCCACCTGGCACCCCAATGAACATCCAAGAAAAGGTCCTTAAGAACAACATCTTGTTGAGGGTCTGGATGTACAAGCATTCTGGATACCTCCAACCTACTTAACATCCAGTCATTGCCCAAATTAGTTCCCTTCCAATTTACTGTTTGACATACCAAGAATGGTAACCAAGCAATATCACCTGACTGTACAAGTATCCAGTAGCTCAAACCCATTTAGCACATGACTAACCCCTAGGTTTGATCCAACTAATTTCCCGCCACAGCCAAGTCTATATAAGTCTAAAGTATTATCCAATAAAATATACTTCTCTTCTTTCTTAATTCCATATTTGAAGCTTCCCCAAAAGGTGCACCTTATCACTGGTAGCAGCTACAGTTTTTTGACCACGCCCATGGAAGAGAAAATAACTGACCAAAACCTGCCCACCTTTGCTCATGTACTCAACCAGGCCACATCCCAGAATACCTGGAAGACATACTTCCGTGCCCACAACATTGACAAAGATATACCTAGAGGATGCACCATATTCAAAGGTCTGGTCATGCCCAAAACATGTGCCAAGATTATTCAATACAGTTTCTCTCTTCAACCACAAACAAACTCAATAGCACCTACCACAGGTGAAGTGACCAGCACCAAATACATTGGTATTGACAAGTTCTTTGATAAAAACAAAGAAAACGTCATCAACTGGCTAGACCACTCAGCTGCTAAACTCTGCACCAGCCGCATCCAACATGAAAAATGGGTCCAGGAAGCCAGCAAGCGCCTGTACAAGGCTGCAGCTAACTGGTTTGCCACCTGGGTTGGCTCACAAACTGACAACCAGCTTGAAAACTGGGAAGAGTTCAAAGCAGACATCACACACAATTTCTGTGTCACTGAATCCCTCCAAGACATTGTAATAAAGCTCAGTGATCTTCCTCAGAAGACCACTATCACAGCTTACGCCAATTAATTCAAGGAAATACACCGCAAAATCCAAAACCCAGAACAAGCTGACAACATACACACCAGTGCATCATTCATCAAAGGAATGAAACCCTCTGTTGCTGCCCTCATCTGTCCAGAGGCTAATACCTCCATGCCCGCACTCATTGCAGAAGCCAAGCGTGCTGAAAAACTCTTAAACATGGAATATGCTGCACGCAACAGAAATTGCTCCTCAAACAGCAATAAACGCCAAAATACCAACCATAACAATGGCAACTTCAATTGCATTAATGGCAATTGCAGCCAAAGTGCAAACCACTCCCATCCAAGAAAGAGGACACCACCAAAGTTAACAATGCTGAAGTAGTAACCTGCTATGAATCTGACCCCACATTCTCTGACCTCAAAGGTCTCAAAACAGAGGAACAGGGAAAAGAGGAGGGGGAAAGGCTTAAGTGCCCTCGTCTCCCCCCCAACTTTACAAGAAACTGTACCAAGGCACAAACTTTGCTGCCCGCATCCCCCGTGTCCCGCAATCCTCCATTTTTATGAACGTAAAAATTAAAGATCACTCACAACTTCTTGTCTACCCATTCACTTAAAAATCACATACACATAAAATTTTATTTGACTCTGGTGCACAACACACTATGGTTAGAAAACCCTCTGTAACCAAGTACAAAATACCAGTTGTCAAATCCAACTTCAAGTACGCCAGAATGCCAGACAAATCAAAGGTTCTACTCAAAGGCAAAACAACTCCCTTCAAATTGACCTCCAAGGCATACAAACTTCCATCAAAGGACTTGACATTAAAAACATAAACTATGGCATTGTAGGGGGAATGGACTGGTTCACCCAAGTGAATCCCAGTGTATGTTGGAAGACAAAAACCATGACAATAAAACGCAATGGAGTCAATTTCAACATTCTCAAAACACCCAACAACCTCATTCTAAGAGACACAGTATTTTTCTAAGTCATAAATCAAGATGACTCTAAACATTTAACCAAAGACAGTACCCTCCACATATTGAGGTACTCCAAATTTAATAACATACAAACACAAAAGATCCAATGCCCAGAAATTGTGGCACTCTTAAATAAATACACTCAGGTATTCAAGGAAGAACTCATAGAGTTATTCACAAACGGGAGGTAAAACATGGCATCAACTTATGCAGGGCCATGCTTAAACCTGCACCCCTCTACAGATACTCCCCCATGGAGAAAAAAACCCTCAAAACACACATTGAGGACAACCTAGCTAAAGGCTTCATCTGCCCGTCTGAATCCCCATGGGGGCAGCAGTATTCTTTGTAAAGAAAAAGGAAGGCACTCTACGTCTAGTAACTGACTACAGAGCACTAAATGCAAGCACAGTAAAGAATAAATACACTCTTCTACTTATAGAGAATCTGTTTGCAAGACTCTCAGGAGCCAAATATTTCTCCAAAATTGACCTCACCTCATGGTACAACCAAGTTGAAGTAAGGGAAAAGGACATACCAAAGACTGTGGTCCGTACACAATAAGGATCCTTTGAGTGTAGAGTAATGAACTTTGGGATGACCAACGCTCCCACAATGTTTGTCACCATGATGAACCAAGCACTAAATGATCTCTCAAATACATTATGATACCTTGACAATATCATCATATTCTCAAAAACAAAAGAGGAACAACTCATGCATGTCCGCAAGACACTCAATTGACTCACAAAGCACAAACTTTATGCAGAACCAATTAAGTGCCAATTTATGGAAAAAGAACTCCTGTTCTTGGGCCATATTGTCTCCAACGGTGGCATCAAAGCAGATTCAAGAAAATTAAAGCCATAAATAACATGCAACGCCCCACCTCTATTAAACAAGTTAGATGCTTTCTCAGTATGGTAGCTTACCTAAGGAAATACATTAAAGACTGTGAGAAACTCACCGCACCAATAATTGACTTAACCAAGGGTAATGCCAAAAAGAAATTCATCTGGACACCAGAATGCAACAAGAATTTCCAACTATTAAAACAAGCTTTGATTGAAGCACCAATCTTGCAATACCCTAATAACAACAGGTGCTACAAGCTTGAGTCAGATGCCAGCAACACTGCCATTAGTGCAGTCCTGCGCATCTGCCAGCCAGGGCAGCAAGACTTCCTGCCAGTATGTTATGAAAGCAGAAACCTAACCAATACTGAGCAGAGATACCCAATAAACAATAAGGAATTGCTAGCAATATACCACTTATGCAAGAAATGAAGATGTTACTTAGAAGGGCATTTAAACGTCCAAGTATTAACTGAACATAAATCCTTAATATATTTCAAAACTCAGAACACACTTGTGTGGCAGCAAGCCAAATGGATGTCCTTGCTGGAAAAGCTTAACCTGGACATCCAGTACAAAAAGGGGCAGAGCTGGTCACGGCTGATGCTCTCTCTAGACTGTGTCAGCCTAGAGAGGATCACCCTGACCACCTGGACCCTGACTGGCCAAAACTGTACAACACTGATTATAAAACCAAAAGGAAAGACCCCTCAACACATCAACTGACCCACAATACATTAGTAAGAAACAAAAATTATTTCCATGTATCAAATGGCACAGTTCACCTAATTATCAATCACAAACATTTTCCATACATTCACTTGCACAAAGAGTTGACACCATACTAAGACATCACTGCTTACTAAGCCACACAAAGTCTAACAATCTATACCTCATACTAAAAGAGATAGTATGGTGGCCTAAACTCAAACAGGATATAGTTGATGTTCTAAAAAAGTGCACAGTGTGCGAGAAATACACCAGTACAAAGGCTCCTCAGCCAACAGTCAACCCAGTACCAGACCCTGAACCATTTAAGGTTTGGGGGATAGACATAGTGGGCTCCTTCCCAGAAACAAATACAAACCAATGTTTCTTAATTGTAGCTATTGACTATGCCACATGCTGGCCCATCTGCTGGGCAACAAAGGACCACAAAGTAGAAACCATCAACTGTTTCATTAACAAAGCAATCATAGCCAACTACAGCACTCCATACTACATCATAACTGATGGAGCAACAGAGTTATCAGGTCATATAGTAAATGACAACTTGAAATCCAAAAACATTAAACACTCCACAACCTCTCATACAGGCCACAGGCCAACAGTAGAGTGGAACTCCTAAACAGCAGCCTTATCAGGACTCTAGATAAAATAATGTATGGTAAAGCCAAATACACATGGCCACTATACGTGAAACATTTATAACTAGTATCTCAAGTCCACACCAACCAAGAGACAGACTATTCACTGTTTGAGCTAACCTACAGGTACAAACTGGAAGTAATCTGTCAGGAATATACTTCCTGCCAAAAACTTGTTTTTAGTTGAAAAGGGGCCTCCAATTTACCCTCTTTCTTCTTTACAATCTTATAAAGGGAATGTGTTAATGGGTAGTATTGGCTCTGAATTACCTGTAAATTCATGTTGGGAAGTGGCTTCTGGTGCATCTTTTTCAGCTACGGGTTTTGAACCTGGTTCTTCTTCTGAGGTCTTTAAAACTGATCAAAACTAAATAAGCGTTAAACCCACTTCAAACCAATCATTACCTTTTGTACAGGGCTTCAGCTAATCAAATGATTACAACGCCAGTTTGAACCTACTTGAGAAGACAATTGGTGACGTTGGCAGCTCGGGGGAAGCGGGTAGTCTTCTTTGCTTGGTTTTGGGTCCTTTGTTTGCTGTTCCTTCCGTTGTTTCTGTGAAAACCACCTCCTGGTCCCCAGCTTCTGTGGGGATTAGTAACTACAGTGTCAACCTATGCCCAAAAATGAAATATAGTTAAGAAAATTATGATACTTGCTAAGAAGAATCTTTAAGACATAAGGGAATAATTTACCTTCTCCAGTTTTTAAAATCCTAACTGCCAAATCCCCTCATTTCATCTCCAACTTTCCAAATCTCCTTTTACTATAGTATTTCTGCTACCATGCTATAAAAAGCTGGTAAGCTCTATTTCAGTATTTGTTCAATCAATAAAGTCTACATTCACCCAACAGAATTGTTTTTGCTTATCTTTTATCTTGACTTAAACCTCTAAACTCCAACCCATGAAATTACCCAAGACTCCTCTTTGGGAGGCTCTTGGTATAAATGGTTACTCTGGATAATCCTGACAACAACAGTGTTTACCAGCGCTTCTATGGGCTCACGTGCCAATTTGGGTACAACGCCAGAGTCCCAATTCCTTGACAGCTCCTGGCGCCAAGTGATTCTGGGATTCTGGTTTACCGCCACTCCTTTATCAAACAACCCACCTGTCCGGGAGGAAACCAAGATCTACGGTTCTACCACCCAGGTTATCAAGCCACAAGTTTTCTGTCCCTTGGCTTTGGCCTTTTTATTGTGTTATCTGGGAGCGTACTTCTTCTTGGGGTGCTTTAATCCCCTTCAAGGCAGGTACTGACTCCTAGGGGAGTTATTCCATTTAGTAATGGCATCTTGCCTGTAGGATCTCTGGTCACGGGATTGAATCCCTCTGTGATCATTCACCACCTAGGGAGATTACTTCCTAGTGGGTGGGTGCCTGACATAATCACCTGCAACAAACAGCCCTACATAAAGATCCCCCCAGGGAAACCTCCCACAGTAGAGCAAGCACCAAACCTACAACGCATCTGCCTCAAAGCTAAAATAGCTGAAATGAAGAGGCTCAAGACACAAAAGGTAACCTCCATATAGAACCACTTCCCATCAACTCCCCTGTCTGGATTCTAGCTGGCAACAGAAAGAAACTAGACTCAGTACACCAGGGACTAGGAAGAGTCATCAAATACAGACCAGAGCACAACACTTACCTAGTAAAATTCCAAAGTGCCAAAAACCCAATTATCAAGAAATACCACAGAGCCCGTCTCCGCCTCAGTAAAGGAGAGCACTCAACCAGACTGGTTCCAACTATTAAACATCTCCAGGAGCATCAGGAGGCAGCTGTGAAAACAAAGCTCCTCCTGATGCACCAGAGTAACCCCTTAAGGGGGGGTGTCAAGGGTCTGGATGTACAAGCATTCTGGCTACTGCCAATCTACTTAACATCCAGCCATTGCCCAAATTAGTCCACTTCCAATATACTGTTTGACATACTGAGAATGGTAACCAAGCAATATCACCTGACTGTTCAAGTATCCAGTGGCTCAAACCCATCTAGCACATGGCCAACCCCTAGGTTTGATCCAACTAAATCCCTGCCACAGCCAAGTCTATATAAGTCTAAAGTATTACCCAATAAAATATACTTGTCTTCTTTCTTAATTCCATATTTGAAGCTTCCCCAAAAGGCGCTCCTTATCAATCTGTTCAAAAACATATATGTTACCTTGCACCAAATACTTCAAAATGGTGACACTGTACCTTACGTCCTGTCAACGCAAAAGATTGACACAATCCTCCAATATCACAAACACTTGGGCCAAACCGGCAGTAGGAACTTGCATGAATATCTCAAGACACGCTACTGGTGGCCTAACATGCTAGATGATATCTGAGAAGTATTAGAACAGTGCAAAGTCTGTGAAAAGTACGCCCAAACCAAGGTACCACTAAAGTCAGTAGTACCAGTATCCATCACACAACCCTTCAAGGTGTGGTTGCTGGATATTGTGGGACTAATGCCTGGCAATAACAAAGGCAAAAATTAATCATAACAGCTATCAACTATGCAATCAGGTGGCCTGTGGCACAAGCCACAAAAGAACACAAAGGCAATGATGTGAGACAATTTATTGGTAAAGAAATCATAGCCAAGTTTGGAAAACCTGACCTCCTGATCACAGAAGGAGGCACTGAACTTAAGGGCATCAACACCAATATCTACCTTGCCAAAAACGGAATAAAACACATCACAGCTAGCCTGTATCACCCTCAAACAAATGGACAAGTAGAACAACTAAACAGCTTGCTTTTAGAAGCCCTCAGTAAGTTATCTGCTAAAAATCCAAAGGCCTGGGTCAACATGCTGCCAACAGCACTCATAGTCTGCAGAACACAAGTCAACCATAATACGGGCAAAAGCCCATATGAGCTTGTCTATGGACAAAATCCTGCTCTTTTTAGTACAATCATAGGTCCACAATTACCTCTGCCCAAAAAGGTGCCAGACAACAGTGATCCCACCGTACAGCGTGCTAGAAGAGACCAGGAAGACATAAAAAAAGAGTTGAGAGAGAAGCAATCCCACTATAGCAGGAAAGATTCCAAGTGAGGGACAAAATCTGGGTTGTCAACCACAATCAGCACAATTTGGAACCAGGATTACGCAGACCAGGTATTGTCATGGAAGTCAAGCTCAACAATACCTACCTTATCAAAGGAATTGGAGCCCAAACTGAACTAAAGTGTATGCACCATAACCAACTCTGCCTGTGTAAAGCAAGAACAGCATAACAAAATTCCATACTCCCTGTTCCTAACGCCAAAATGGACCATTACCAAGCCTGCATCCCTGACGCTCTAAAGAAAATTTCCAAGGCTCTGCCTTCCAGCACCCCAGGGGGATATGTTGCAACATTGTTTATTACTCCCTCTTGGGGAATTAACGCCCCAGGTAGTTCACCAAATGGCCCACCGTACAACTCACCAGCTAATTATTAACTTGGTGGCACTCCTATCATTTGCCCATCTATTACAGGAATCAAACAATCCAGATCCTAAAAGGAACACAACTTGAATAAGCCTTGTGACTTATGAGGAACATTACTCAAATAAGCCCCATGATTCCCATGACGTACATGGACAGTATGTGGCTTTCCATGATATTATATAATAACCTATATTCATATCCAATAAAGTATCATTCTCTTCTTAATTTCCCTTTTATTTTGTTTATTATACTTCACAAGAAGTATATACTCAACACAAGGTACCAGATAGATTCTTAAAATACCTTCCTTAAACAGTTTTATTTTAGTTCAAATGTGTAGCTTTATAAAAAAGTCAGATATGTATTGTTTTAGTAACAACCCTTTTTATGTAACAAATATGAAATAGAAGATATGATTTAATATGTACACTTGAATTTTTATGTTCTGTAGTAAACTAGAGACAGTAGCATTATGAACAACCCTAAAAAGTAGACAAATTGAATCTTAACATTGGTCCTCCTGCCAACAGAATAGCTGAAATATGGTTTTACCTGCTACCCAATCAGGCCAACAACCAATATCCATACATGACACCACTAGTTACCATCTCAATCCCTCCATTCATACTGGCCAGGTAAAGGCAATCACTCCCCCTTGGCTAATATTAGCCATGATCATCTCCAGTGCCAAGAATGGCTATAAAATTTTCAAGGTATGAAACCATTCCTTCCTCTTTCAATAAAACACACAGTTTCACTAAGATACCCCCTCCCCCAATAGGTGCTGCCAGCAGCATAGTTACAGCACTAGCTAAACCAGGTACCAAGTAAAGCTGTTTGAATACCTTCCAGCAGTGTATGAAATATTTCTAGCACCAAGAAGGGAGCAAAGATTGTTGCCCCCATCTGGACCCAGAAAAAAAAACATAGAAAGCCAACACAGCCCCCAGTATTGACAGCAGCTTCCCCTTATCAGAAAAAGTACCATTTCAATTCAAAGTTGGATCCCTGGACCCTGTACATTCCTACTCCCAACCAGACAGGCTGCAACTGCTTACCTGTGCCACTCAAAGCCCAGCTGGCTGCACCTGATCCAACCCAGGCCCTACCAAATTGAGGAAATTCCCAAATGTGGCCCCCAAAATGCAAAATATGCACAATTTTGGGTAACTTCAAATGGGAGCTCAAAAAAGCCATCCAGAAATTCCCAGTACCCAGGGGCCCAATTTTATCCTGGTAAATCTTCTAATAATGGAATATTTGATGCCCTAATTAAGTAAGTGAATTTGGGTGCATCAAGAGGGCCAGCCCCAGCCAGAGCAACACAAATTTAAACAACAGCCAAACATTGTGACCAAAATTCTCCCCTACCATCCAAGAAAAGAAACTCACTGCCAAACTAAGTTGTTGGGCACCCCTGTACCATGATATATTCCTTTATTTACCCATATCAAGATAGATAGATAGATAGATAGATAGATAGATAGATAGATAGATAGATAGATAGATAGATAGATAGATAGATAGATAGATAGATAGATAGATAGATAGATAGATAGATAGATAGATAGATAGATAGATAGATAGATAGATAGATAGATAGATAGATAGATAGATAGATAGATAGATAGATAGATAGATAGATAGATAGATAGATAGATAGATAGATAGATAGATAGATAGATAGATAGATAGATAGATAGATAGATAGATAGATAGATAGATAGATAGATAGATAGATAGATAGATAGATAGATAGATAGATAGATAGATAGATAGATAGATAGATAGATAGATAGATAGATAGATAGATAGATAGATAGATAGATAGATAGATAGATAGATAGATAGATAGATAGATAGATAGATAGATAGATAGATAGATAGATACAAAAACTAAAATCTTAGCAATAGGTTATGCTATTGTTCAGAGAATACATTGATTTGTTTACCACATAAGACAGGTTACTACTATTGCTCAAAAGTAGATACACCTAATAAAAATTGGATCCCCTTCCAGGGCCAGGATAAACCAAGCCATCTTCTCTGCTGACCTCACATCATGCCCAGTGATTGGGGGCCAATACCATAACAATGCTCATTCAGGGCTCCTTCCTGGAGACACCAATAACTGGTACTTTAAAGAGCTATCACAGCATAGCTTACCAAACAAACATTTCTGTCCCACTCTATTACTCCCTTGGTCTACCATCTCCTTTGCTGTGTACACTAAATCATACTGAGCCCTGATGTATTTCACTAGGAACTCCAGAAAATAAACATCTGCACAAAAATATTCAATTGGGTTATTCCAGTCTATCCAACTGCCACAGCCTTAAAAAGATTCAGTTCTCTAGCTTGCTCTTGTATGCCAACCAAAGGTCTCCAAATTCCTAGGGTATTACATCTCCCCTGGTGTGCCTGAGTAGAAACCTCCAGGGAATATAGGTACCTGATCTTTCAAGACTATTAATGGATATGAAACAGATCATAACTTGCTCTAAATAGAAGTACCCCAGCTATCTAACCTAGTCTCTAATCTGGGGACTGAATTTGGAAGGCCTTTGGCCCTGCTTCCTGATCTTTGCTGATTGCTTATCTGAACCCACCCTGAGCAGATCATTTGACCAGCTTTTCTGAGGAAACTCTGCTCACCTCACACACACTGGCCTGGATACACTTGGGAGAGAGCTTTGGGGTGCTCTTTTACCTGGATTCAATGCTGAACATCTGGGATACCCAAAGATGGCGTCCAGCCAGATCTTCAGGTAGCCAGTTCCTTCACAAGTCAACAAGCTGCAGGAAGGATTTAAATCATGCTGGGCTCAGATCCAAGGATCAGCCATTATCCAGCATCCTCCATCAGACAATGGCTAGTGTCAAGATGCTCCTGGATCCCTATAAGTGTCAGGCACCTACCCATCTACTTGAAAGTAGTCTTTCAAGGTGGTGAATGATTTCAGGGTGATTTAGACTAGTTATAAGAGAACTCAGCAGCAAGGACACTATCCCAAGGTGGAATAGTTCTCTAAAAAGGTAATACCGGCCCAAAAGCAGATTGAAACTTCCTAGGAAGAAGTATGCCCTTAAATAACATAAGGGGAAAGCTGATGCCAAAGGGCAAAAGCCTGAGGTTGATGGGTTTGTTGACAGACAGGTAGTTCTGAGGTTCTTCCTTTTGAGGTGGGTTGTGGGACAAGAGAGTAGCAGTATATCAAACTCCTGATATTACCTGACGCCAGGACCTATCCAAGAAATGAGCTTCAGGAGAGGCACCAGAGCCAGCACATGAACCTAGCAAAATGCTGGCCTGGATGGCCCGCAACAAGATCATCCAGAAGATCCATTTATACCCAAGGGACTTCACAATGAAAGTCTTGGGTAGTCTCATGGTTAGGATTAAAATGAATATAATCAAGCTAAAATATACAATGATTCACTTGGGATAAATGTAGACTTTATTGATTGAACAAGGAATTAAACATAGCTTACAAGCCTTATATAGACTGGTGGCTAGAAGATAATCTGAAGATAAAATAAAGGGGATCAAGAATCTTGGGGATTAAATTAAAGATTTGAAGGTAAACTGGGGATCTTGGGGCAGTTAGAACTTAAACTAGAGTTTTTGCCTTTTTGGATCATAATAAAAACCTCAGCAACACTAAACAGAGTTAATTTAAAATAGTTTTCCACCAAGGCAGGACAAGCACTAAAGGTGCCCTGATTTTCCCCACAAATATGTTGGGCAACAGGAGAATCACAGACAACAGAACCAGAAGTTCTAGCAACAGGAATTGCAGAATCATTGCTGAACAGCTCAGGGACGTCATCAGAAGTGGTTTGAAACAAGTTCAAATTTGACTTGTTGTTGATTGATTGGCTGCAGCTTATTGTTGAAGGTAATGATTAGTCAAATTTAATTTTAATACTATTATCAACATCTAGTCAACCAACTAAGTCCAGAGACAATGTGGATTCATCCTTGTTCTTGGATTATCAGAATAATCAACTTTAACCGGAATCTTTAACAAAGGTAATATAGAAAAAAAACTACTAAATAGTTCAACTTGCCCAGTATTTTCCAATGGCCCTGGTTTGAAGGAACCTTCTATGATTAGAAATCCCAATGAATTGTTGATAGTAATTTCCTCAGGGAGATTCCTGACAGTAGTTTTGCTGTGCTGCTGCCTTATTTGGGCCTAGAACCAGGTTGTTGGCCCTTGATTATCCTTCAACTAGCCTGGTGGGACAGTTAAAAATCCATGAGTGTGTAGGATATACCAACATATGCTTTGCCCTGTACCTTTCTGGACCTTTTTTAATGCAGGATCCCTGGTATCTTTTGCTTGATTGACTGCCCAGGTATATATCTGGATAGATGACAGCTTCATAAAGTATTCTGCTGAGCTTGGAAAACTTGGTGGTGTCAAAACCGCAGGCCCAACTCACCAGCAAGATTCCAAACAAGTGGGTTTGTGACCTGCAATCTGATTATCTGGTCACTCAAAGCCAGACTAGGAAGTCAACTCAAATTGCCAAATACAACAATATGAACAGATGATGATCCCTTATGGTGGATACCTTGTTTTGGCGCTTGACTCATTACCAGGATCAAGCCACCCCCTTCTTCCATCCAACTGTGTGATCAACAATCATGTTCCTGTTATCCTTGATTCACATGAACTATATAATCATTATCTCACAATAAAGGTTATTATCTATCTTCTAAATATTTTCCCCTTGTAACTCTGCTAAAATAGCACAGTTACAACATTGGTAGCACAGGTAGGTTCTCCATCCTACCTTATCTTGAAAAATTCTACCTGTTGCCCGCACATACCGCGGCTAACAAATCCTCAACAGAATTATGTCTGGCCTCCTGCCTGACTGGACCCCGTACACCCCTGGTAATGAGATCATGATGGCTTTGTCCTGTACCAGAACACAGTGATCCCACTACCCACCTTCAACGCCATGCCTGCACAAGGGTTCTTCCAGGCTTCCTCCTCCATGCTGCGACCAACTAACAAAAGCGCTATGCCAGCCTACGTAGCTCAAAGACTACAAAGTGCCGCCTTGGAACCTTTTGCCAGGGCCAACAACAACAACACTGCCACATGAATCCAGTCCACCCAGAGCAAGCTGGCCCAGATGGAATGCCCACAGCAATTTTGGATTGCAGAAATTTCCATCCACCTGACCCATGACGCTGGCACCTGGTATGGCAAGTGACACAAGGAACACACTGACAAGAACTGGGATACCTTAAAGCAAGACTTCCTGGCAAGATTTGTGCTTAAGGTTACAGTGCTCATGATAATACGCCAATTAAAGAACCTTACCCAGACAGGCACCGTGAAGGAGCTCACCCGCGTCTATGAAGAACTCTGACTTTGAGCACCATCTGACATAGCTTTTGACACCCCAGCCACACACCTCATGTACTATGACGCCCTCAAGTCTCACATGATGAGGCATTTGAACCTGGACCAGGTGACCAACCTAAATAGCCTGTACTGCAAAGTGGAGAAAGTGGAAAAAACCTCCAACGCACTTCATAAGGCACAAACTGAGAAGCAAGAAAGACCCAAGGATTCCCATCCAGGCAGGTGTTCCACTCAACCACCCCCTTGAGGCAACAGGAATAACACCAACCATAAACCCACAGGTTCAGAATGGACATGGAAGTGGGAACAATGACCAGTCAAATTGTACCTATTTCTGTGTCACTGCCATGCAAGGCAATCAAAACAAGGGAAAAGCCTGGGGAGAGCACTAAGCAAGCCAAGCTCTCCCCATGCAACTCCTGACTTTCCCAAAGATGAGTACCAATCTAAGAACGTGGACCAATGCCCAATGATCCAAGTGCCCTTGGAGGACCCGGTACTGTACACCATTGCCAGACATCCCAATAAACTGATGTTCTATCCTTTCCGCTTTTGCAGTTACACAGGCTCAGCACTCCTGGATTTGGGTGCAGATCAAATCCTAGTCAACAGTAGCTTTGTGTACAAGTTCAAGCTGGCCACTAATCCTTTGAAGGTTAAAAACATGGTCCTGGCTGAAAAACACCACATTGCTGTGATAAGGGAAACCACCCCCTTCCCTGTCATGCTTGAGAACTTACACTCCACCATCCAAGGTCCAGTCATTAACTTCCCAAAGTTTGACATTGTACTGGGTTTGGATTGGTTACAAAAGAACAATCCTCACTTAGACTGGGCAACCTCAGTGTTGACCATCAAGCGTGAAGGTGTCAACCACCAGATCTACCCTGACTCTGTGGACCAACTTCTACGCAACCACGTCTTTGTACGTATCACAGAGACCCAGGACAAGAAGAAAAACCTGAAGGCAATTGACTGGAACTCCTTCCAATATGAGATCATATACTTCAAAGATCACCAGGATACCTCCACACCTCAGGACTGCAACATTGTGGCCTGCCATCCAGAAATCTTCAAGGAAGTGCTACCCAGGATTCCCCCTGAAAAGCATATTCAGCACTCCATCCAACTCAAGGGGGCTATATCCAAGGCACGTCCTATTTACAGGCTGACCCCAAATGAAGACAATGCCTTATGCGCCTACCTCAAGGAGGCATTGGAAAAAGGACTTATCTGCCCCTCATAGTCCCCCTTTGAGGCTGCCGTATTTTTTGTGGCTAAGAAGGACGGTACCTTACGCCTGGTCACAGACTACCACGCCCTAAACAAAGTTACCATTAAGAATTGTTACCCACTGCCACTAATTGACGACCTCTTTGATGCCTTGGGAGGAGCCACAGTCTTCTCCAAGATTGATCTAACTGCAGGCTACAATCAGATTTGTATTAAAGAGGAAGACATCCCCAAAACAGCCTTCTGCACTAAAAACAGTCCTTATGAGTGTGTGGTACTCAACTTAGGAATGACAATTGCCCTGTAAACCTTTATGACTTCATGAACAAAGTGTTTGTGACCCACATGGGCAAGCACGCCCTAGTGTACCTAGACAACATTATTGTCTACATTTATCTTGGTGGAACAACACCACAAAGACCTAGAGGCAGTCTTTGCTACCTTGGCACGACACAAACTGTTGGCCAAACCCTCCAAGTGCCAGTTCTTCCGTGAGCAACTACCCTTCTTGGGACACATAGTCTCAAAGGACGGCATCAAACCTGAAAGTCAAAAGATACAGGCCATCTGCAAGATGCCACCACCCAAGGATAAGTTGGAACTCTGCACCTTCTTGGGGATGGTGGCCTATGTACGCCGCTTCATACCTGACTGTGGCGTTTTGACTGCCCCCTATCCACCATAACTGGTGCTAAGTCCAAGTTTGTGTGGACCCCCCAACATGACCTCTGTTTTAGACACCTCAAGGAGAAAATCACAACAGCTCCCATCCTACAATACTCCAAATGTGACATGGAATACCAAATGAAAACCAACGCCTCAGATGCATCCATTGAGGGAGTACTAAAAATCAAAAATAATGACAGTGACTTCCTGCCTGTAGCTTATGAATTGCAAAAATTGACAGATGGTGAGTGTCAATACCCTATCCATGACAAAGAACTGTTGTCTATTGTACACTGCCTAGTCAAATGGCGCTGTTACCTGGAACGCCAGAAAAAGTTCACAGTATTAACCAATCACAAGTCACTCATCTATTTCAAAACTCAAGCAAATCTGTCGCGCTGCCAAGCTCAGTGGATGAAGCTATTGGAGATATTTAACATGCTCATCTAGTACAAACCTGGGGCCAAGCTTGCCATGGCAGACGCCCTGTCCTGCCTGTATGTCTGTGCTTCAAGAGGAGAGAATGGGCTCAACCCAGAATGGCCTCTCTTAGTACTACAAACAAAAGAAAAAGGTTTTCCTCCTGGCACAACTGACATAACAAAGGAAACAGTCATCAAAAATGAACACCTCTTTGCTGACATATATGGGACCCTACACAGAAAAATGACTTACAGCATGACCATTTCCTACATTCCCACGCATCAGCAAGTTGACACCATCCTACGCTATCACAGAGACCTTAGACATACCAAGAGCCAAAACCTATATGAGTTCCTTAAACATAAGGCCTGGTGGCCAACCTTATACTGCTATGTTCAAGAAGTTCTAGACCAATGTGAGGTATGCAAAAAGTTTGCCAAAAGCAAAACCCCGCCAAATTCAGTACTTCCCATCTGCACACAACTACCTTTCAAGGTATGGGCTCTTGACATTGTTGGCCTCATGCCAGGAAAACACAATGACAAGAAATACATCATCACCGTCATTGACTTTGCTACAAGATGACCAATAGCCTAAGCAGTAAAGGCACACACTGGAAATGATGTATGACAATTTATTGGCAAGGAGATAATCAGCAAGTTTGGAAAGCCAGAACTCCTGATAACCAATGGAGGCAAATAATTGACCTCTGAAGACACCAATGTATATCTCACCAAAAATGCAGTCAAGCACACCGTGACAACACCATACCCCCCACAGGCCAATGGACGCGTAGAGCGGCTTAATGATAGCCTTGTGCAAGCCTTAGCCAAACTCACCGCCAGGAGACCTGAAGACTGGTATAAGAAGCTACCAACTGCACTACTTTTGTGTTGAACCCAAGTGAACAGATCCACTGGGAAAAGCCCGTTTGAACTGGTATACTGCACACAGCCAAATATCATTCAAGCATTGACAGGACCTAAACTGGAAATTCCAAGTGAAGTCCCTCCACACTCAGACCCTCAAGTGATGGAGGTTAACAGCAAGCAAACAGCAAAGAAGAACAAATTTCTGAAAAAGACATTTGTCCCCATCTGCAATAGACATGAAGTTGGGGACAAATTTTGGGTCATGAATGTTGACAAAAGCAAACTACAACCCAAGAAAGTAGGGCCAGCAATCATCCTGAAGGTAAACAACAATACCATTTACCTTGTGCAAGGGCTTGGAAAACGTAAGCAAGACAAGACCCTACACCATGATTGCCTACAACCCTGCAAAGCAAGACAGAAACAACAAGAAACCGCCCTGCCTGCCACAGAACAGCAACTAGTTCAATACAGTGCCTGGGCTTCTGACAACCTCCCTGACAACCTTCCCCCAGAGGAGGCCGACCTTCAGTTGGGGGGGTGTCAAAACTGCAGGCTCAACCCGCCAGCAAGGTTCCAATCAAGCGGGTTTGTGACCTGCAATCCAATTACCTGGTCACTCAAAGCAAGACTAGGAAGTCAACTCAAATTGCCAAATACAACAACATGAACAGATGATGATCCTTTATGGTGGATGCCTCGTTTTGGCGCTTGACTCACTATCAGGATCAACCCATCCCCTTCTTCCATCCAGCCGTGTGATCACCAATCATGTTCCTGTTATCCTTGATTCACATGAACTATATAATCATTATCTCACAATAAAGGTTATTATCTATCTTCTAAATATCTTCCCCATATAACTCTGCTAAAACAGCACAGTTACAACATTATGACAACTACTTAGATGTGATATTCAAAGAAATTTTTTTAAAAAATAGAATTCAATGGATTTATTCAAGATCTTTAAGATAGAATTACATGGAATAGAAAAGAATAATTTAGTATCAATTGTAGCAGACTTGATGGCCAAAGCTAGTGTTTAGGACTTGACCTGATCTTTGTTCTGCTCATTGGTGCCAGGAAGCAAATGCTTTTCCAAGACATAATAACGTATACCCTTTGTGAAGTTTTCCAGGTACTCTTGCCAGTCCATTGTGGCTAAGACATTTCTGCTGACATGGTTGGCAGGCAACTTCTGCTTGCTCTCTAAATCAATGATATTGTGGGCCTTGTAAATCCACTGGTTAATCCCAAAGAAGAGGAAGTTCTTGTAGGAGCTGTCCATGCGCCCAACCAGGCCAAGTACTTTCTTGGCACCAGCAGGATCCCGCTTGGCCATACTGTATGCTTCAGAAGAGAACATGCGCTTGCGAGTTTGCTTGACTCGCTCTTCAAACTCATCAAGATCAGGGATCAAGTCAAGGCTAGGAGGGAAGACTCTCTTTGCAAGGTTTGTCTGCTTCAACCAGCTATCAAGAATTCCGGCACGGAACATCTCCCAAGTCAAGGGGTTGATGCAGCTGGAGGTTGCATGGTAGACTTTGTAGCCAGGTTGGTCCTTGATAATGTTCATGGCACCAACAACAATGCTAGCCACATAATCTACAGGGACAACGTCAACGACACCTTGGGGCTGAACAGGAAGTATGTCAATGGCTCCGAGCCCAATCAGGGTACTGACTCCAGCAATTGCAGCAAGCCCATGGATCCATCCTGGGGTGGGGCTGCAGATGGCAGAAGTGATGATACTTGGGCGGACGATGGCAATGTTCCATTGGCTGCTCTTGGAGACAAGGACATGCTCAGTGAGAGCCTTGGTGAAGGTGTATGTGTTAGGATACTCCTTGAGTACGCTCTCTTCTAGGCTATCCAGTTCGGGCTGGCTTATCTTGGGGATGTTCTCAACAAGGTAGTGGGGGTCACCGATAGCAATGGGGTAAACCTTTTCTTCAATCACAATGCTCTTGAGGTTACAGTTGACGTAAGCAGTGGAGACATGAACAATGCCCTGTAGGTTTTTACATTTGTCGGCTAGTTCTAGCAGACGGACTACACCCATGGTGTTAATCCCAAATGCTTCTTTGAGGGGCAGACAAAACTCAATTGAAGCAGCACAGTGGACAATTGTCTCCACTACACTGGCCAACTTGTCAGTATCCTCTTCGCTCAGCCCAAGTCCATCCTGCGATAAGTCGCCTTCTACAGCTACAACCTTTGAGGAGAAGTTGGGGTGGGATTTGCGAAGAGTATCGAAGACAGGGTTCTTCAGAACTTTCTCGACTCGAGTTGCGGGGGCTTCTCCCTTGGAGGCACGGGCAAGGGTGTATACACAATCGATTAGATCGTATTGGTCGCGTAGGATCTTCTCGAGGACAGCCATGCCCACAAAGCCAGTCACGCCTGTAAGGAAGATCTTCTTGCCGGTGTTGCTAATATTAATGTTCTTCATTGTAGAGTTTGTTATTCTAGCTGATGACTCTTCTCGCTTGACGCTTGCCCTTTTTATAGTCTAGTTACTATTTAGTTAATAAAGATTAAATACAAATATTTAGTATGATTTACGCTCGTACGCTGGGCTGTTTGTCTTGACGCCTGATTGCCAGTAAATTGTTATAAAATATTTTTACTTTTGATTTTTAGTCACTTTGGTTTGCTTCCATCCAACTGTGTATGAAATCTTACCATTTCGTTTAGAATTTAAAGGGATTCGTCAAGGAATCAACTGTCCGAGACTAGGTTATCTGCTATGGCGCACGCTATAATTAAAAGAGAGTATTTCAAATGAAAATTTATTGTGATGTGTAGCTCTTTCCCCAGTCAACATTAGTCTGGGGAATAAATGAAGTTTAATAAATAATAACCAATTGATAATGTTTAATAAACAATATATGATATTTGCCACCCTTAAAGTAGACCCTGCGTTAGATACAACACATATTCTTCATTTGACTTAAAGACGTCACTCTTAAGGCAGATATTATTGTTGATAAACTATAGTGCTGAAAAAGTGTTAAGTGCCTTAAACAAAAAAGTGTGTTTAAAAATTAAATAAATTTAAAAGATCATCTTGTTTGATGCTGGCTATCTAAATTGGATTCCGTAAACATTATTTTGGCTAAATCTATATGGGGTTTAAAAGCAACTGGGTGTGGATATAATCCTCAAAAGCATTGACAAGTCATTTGCTAAATCCAGTCTTCTTAAGTTGATTCAGTCAAACTAAGTGCAGACCGAATGTCAACAGCAGTTTTCCTTAATTTGTATCCACAGGCATGTGATCAATTTGGTATAAGAAAGCTAATCAACACTACATTTCCTATTTATACCAGAGGTGGGGACTCATTTTCAAATCGAGATAAAGAATTTAAATAAAAATATATTTCAAGATAAACCTTCCCTTCTTTATTAACACATATTTGCCCCTAAACAAGAAGCCAAGAAACAACACCCTTAGTATACTTAGGTAAGTTTAGCTTTATTTTTAGATCATCTATCAACTAGGTACACTCCTTTGGTAGTAGGTTCCATCATTTAAGGTAGACTATGACATTGAAAAACACTGTCTCGACTTCTATATCTTAAACTTACCGCTCGAATTGCAAACTTGAAAGATATAATAATTTCGACATCACAATATAACCATTTCAAACTGCGATAAACAATTTTATCCAATATTTTATTTGTGGGGTAAAAAATCCTAAGAAGAAAAGTTGTGTTTAGGCTAAAAAAGCCCCCAACAATCCAAATATGAAATGAAATAGGGTCAATTAGTGGTAACTAGGTCACCCAAAGCTCAGAAGTCAGAAAGAAAAAATAAGCAATTTTCAGTCACATCAATTATATACAATATATGTGGTGGTTTGTGAGATAAGGCTGATTGACCACAAAATATCAGGCTAATCATTGCGTGAAGATTTGATCAGTTACACACCATATTATTGCTTGATTATCAATCATTAAGTGTAGTAATTTTAAGTCATGTAACTATTAGTTTGTTATAATTGATAGACCTGTTATATGGTGTATAAATGTTAGTCTATAGTGGTTATAACTGATTACACAGCATGTAATCAATAGATTATCAATCATGTTCTACCTATTATATCCTACTGGGTGTTAGATCACCTCAGCTCTGCCCAGCCTAAGAAGCACAAAAAACTCTAGAATACTAGTTTTGCTCAACATTACACAGCAAATTTATTTGAATAAAATTGTATCAAGTCAGCTATTATATGTGTATAATCCCCAACTCAGCCCTTCATATTAATAAGCAGAAAGTGTATCATTCAAAATAGGATCACTGATTAGATCCTAAAAGAAATGTCATTATTTCTATTCTCGTGGATGAAAAGACAAGGTTTGGAATATTCCTGAGTGTCAACCAACTACAAGTGAAATGTCTCAGTGCCATCAGAGGCGTGTAAGATGCAGCCAATTGATAATTTCTAGTAGGCTATCTCAAAGAGAGTGCAGGCTGTAGCTAAAGCGCTATTAAGACTTGAGAAGGCCAGTAGCAATACACATACCAAGGATAGTCAATCAGGATAGGTGTAGCCAGCAAGAACAGTACTGTTTCAAAGATAGCCACTGGGAAAGTCAGAAAAGAAAATAGCAAGAATTTTTGCAGTATATATAGATACAGATACCTGAAAGGATTTTAACAAGTTCTTAGTTACCCCTGGATAGATTGTAGTTGCTAGCTAAACTGCACTTCAGCTTTAATAAACATAATTATATACAAGTTCTATTCTAGTGTTGTTCATAGTGTCCTTTAAATAGAACAGGGAGAGTAAATTGGCAAAGTTAACATCTTTCTGTAGCTTTGAACTAGCAAGCAATATCCGCAGTTGCTTCACATGATTCCTATCCAAGAACAGATATAAAGGTGAATTTAATATATCAGTTCAATAATTTTTTTGGCTTTTTAGGCTAGGAGTATTTATTTTCTATTTAATTTTAAAAGATATTACATAAATATTTTTAAAACTATATTTCTATTATATATAATAGTAAATTCCAAGCATAAACATGAGTTTGAAATCTAAATTAATGAATTATTACTATTCAGTCTAGAAAAATAGGAACACAACTTTTTAAAAATGTGATTTTTCATCTCATAAAGCTTTCAAGTTTTAGAGCTAAACTGTAACTTTAAAATAAGCTATTATTCATTAAAATTGGCTTGTTATTCACAGATATGTGGTGATTTTGGTTTTTGGTGTGTATTAAATGTAAATTTAAATGAATTTTGTTAAGTTCAGACCTTTATTATTTTAGGAGCCCAAATCCAGCATTTTCTCTATATCTACATTTCTAGAGCTATCATTCTTAGTAAAATTTTGGTTGGAATCATCTGAAAAATATATCTAGGTACTCTAAATTTTATGCAACCCATTTTATTGGGTCTTAATATTGTTAATCTAGTTTACTGTCAGGAATATTCCTAAAAAAACAGCTCAAAAGAATATTGTTTGCAGTGCAATGGCACTGGAGAATCAAATAAATTATTTACAGCAGTTTCCCCTAATTGGGGAAACTGCCGCAAAAGGCATACCCAAAGAGAAAGAAATTTAAAATTTAAAATCTTTGAATTCTGCCTTTTATAAGCCGGCTGCACACCCCAGCCTGGCAGCTTTCCTGTGCCTGCCAGAAGCTGGTGACACATCCCCACAGCTGGGATGTCCACCCCTAATAGATAGGAAATTTCCCTAATTCCCAAATTGGGAATCTTCTAAAATTAAGAAGGGACTGACAAGCTACTCTGCAGTCAACTTCATGCTTTAGCTGCAGATAATGAATTTGGATGCATGAAAGCATCCAAATATTCCTCATGCCACTGCCAGCCAGGAATTGGCAATACATTGCCACTAAATCCTCCCAATGCCACCCCAGAAAGGGAATATCAGACAAAACCAAGTGTTTGGGGTTCCCTATATAATGATTTTTATTATTCATGCCCCACCAAGGCCACTAGTATATAATAAAAATCCATCACTTGATGATAGATTGTGCTACCATTGAGTGAAATTACCCTCAATTATACCACATAAAACAAAAACAAGACTTATCTAAAAAGAAAAGTCCAAGACACTAAGCTTTTTCCACCCTTTCCCAGGAGATAGAAGACAAATCATCTTGTCTTCTCTGCTGTCTTTTCTGTCTGCCTTGGGATTGGGAGCCACCAATACAACTTCCAACCATATGGGCCTTTCCAAGACCCTACTGAAGACTACTACTACAAGGAGCCCGCACAATTAAACTCCTCCAAGATGTACTCCTGGCCCACACTGGTTTTTCCCCATTCAACCATGTTCATAGCAGTCTACACCTTGACTTGATATGTTCTTACTTAGTTTGCTGGTAATTTTGGTCAATTTAATGTACGCACAAAGGTGTTCTGTTGGGTATTGACAGTATACCCAATTGTCACCTCACTCACTGGGTTCCAAGTAGCAAACTTGGGACCATACCTTGCTAAAGTACTTTCCCACATATTAGGTATTTGCATTACTTATTGCTGTCCTAAGGAGGGTGCTACAATGGTACTCAAGATCAACTATGAAACAATATACATCCACTTGGATCAAACAAGGAATTTGAGTGAAAGATTATAGTATTGCAATTCAAAACAAATCATTTTAAATGTTTTAGTCAATAATCAATAGATAAAATAATTTTATGTACAGAATTTGTATTTATAATTTGAACATAATCTCATTAAAGTAATATTCTCACATTTGCACAGCCAAGTCAAGCATTAGAGTAAATTTAAATATTTAAACATATATGACTATAGTTAATCAAATCAAATTTTAATCATATCATTAGAAAATATTATGTTCCCTCTTGAATTTCATTCCAGGCATTCTTCAGTTGGATAATCTATTGCAGATGAACTCTTTGTCATGGTTACACACTCTTAATCACTATTTAAAAATCATTTAGCTAAAAAAATATTTATTAAAGTCTGAGTAGACTGATGGAATCTACAGGTTAAAAAGCTTTCATAAAAGACAGTATCTCAAAAGTATTTTATAATAGAGTCTAGATTTACTTAAGAAAATTAAAAGACCTTTAAAGTTTAAAGATTTAATACCTTTTAAGTATTTTCTAATATGGCACTTGAAATATTCCCTACATATTAAACTTAAAGGTGTGTTATCTTAATGGAGTTTTATTACAAATCTACATAGTAAATACCCTAAAATACACTAAAACAAAAAGACAATATCTAGAAAAATGGTATTTAAAATTTGTTAAAATAAAAATTTGGAGATATAACTGAGCCTTTTCATTAATAACTGATAATAAGCTATGGGGATTAATTTGAGACTCCACATAATAAATCACCCAAATATATACCAAGTTGGTAGTACTATCATCCTATATTACATCCAATAAAAAGCTCTTCTTGTGTACTAGTTTCATTCCTTACAATAGAAAGATCTGTACTATTTGGGTTTCAAATATAAAAACTGTTTCATTAATGATTTTATGCGTGCAAGGGTAGTGACTTCATTAACCAGAATTGCTATAATCATGTTAAGGACAGCATAACTAAGACCACTCATCACTTGAAGGTTGGCACAATCAATTTTCCCACCAGGTTAAGGTAAAAAAGTCTAGATTCATTATGAGTATCAACAAGCTGAAGATTCAGCATGCTCATGGATACCAGCTATACTCCCAGGCCATAAAAGGCAAAGCTGTTGTATCCAAGAATTCTGGCCAGCAGGTCAAGTTTGCAAGTATTACTAAGAAGGTTTTGGCCTATTACACCAGGGAAGGTCATCTTACCCATCTCAAAGGCATTCTCACAGCCCTTGGATCTAATGTATAATCCACTTTCTTTACCAATAAATTTATTTCTTTCAAATATTTGATTTTAACTTTATTTTTAATATAATAATGTTTAATATAGAGTTAAATTTTAATACAAAAATATCATCATTTTGAGATGTGTTGACTTTGGAGCTTTGCACACTATAGTTGATATTTGCTGGCCTCAAATTTCTATTGCAGATCTAGAATCCTCAGATAATTTTGGGTCTATCCATATTTTTTTATAGTTTTGAAATTTTTTTGGACTTTTATCAATATTTCATGTTATCTGATATGATTTACCCAGAAATTTGAGATAGGGTACTGTAGATTCAGAACCTAAAGGTAAAAATGGGGGATTGTAAAATCTTTTGTGTTAACTCACCAACTTAAAGGAATATTTTTAGTCATTTTATATATAAAAGTAAGTTGTTCTGGGATGAAAATTACTCCATTAAGTTGGTGAGTTCACACAATAGAATTTGACAATCCCGCATTTTTACCTTTAGGTTCTGAATTTACAGTATGAGATGGTATCTTTCTAGATAGTGTATCCCACAATTAAAAATTTATATTATATCAAATATTTTATTATTTAACCTTAAAGAATTACTTGTATCACTTATATTTCTTTTTATAAGATATAAACCATTTATATTTTTAAAAAAATAAGATAACTTACAGAATCCAAAATTCTCAAGCAGACACTTTGGTTTACTGTTATAAATAATCACATGTATTAAAAATAGTAAACAATATATACATAAATTGATAGCTCAGATGTGATAATTTATTACTACAAAAAGTAATATGAGACTGTAGAATATATAAAAGTAGCCAAGGTAGTATGGCTTATATTGTAATAGTTTAGTTTTATATAAATTTTTCAAAAAATAAGCGCTTATAGTATAGAGGTAGAATACTTCTCTTCCAAAGAAGTGGCCTGGGTTCGATTCCCAGTGAGCGCAGGTAAACTGCTTTTTAATTTTGGCTTTTTTGCTTGTATTAATAAGTAATTGGTTTAAATTATGGTGCTTTTATTCTTGTATTTTCAAATTTCAAATGCTTTTTAACTTATTATTATTAATTTATATAAAAGTGAGTCTGTCTGTCTGTCTGTCTGTAATGTCACCTCGAGTGGGCTCAAGCCGTAAGGGATTTGACTGAATTGATTTTTACTTAAATTTGATTTTAAAAGTTGATCGTTAAGCCAAAAGCTCAATTTGGCTCATCCTTACATTCAATCCCTTACATGCATCTTTGAAAGTACACGGATTGAATTCGGTGGAGTGTGGTCTAAATCATGTTGAACTGAAATATAAGCCACCCGAACTTTAATAAATTTGATTTTGATTACTTGCATTTTAAATTAGTGGCTAACCCCATTCAACCATATCAAAGTGGCTTATCTTTCTAGATTACCCGGCTTTAGAATGGGTGGATTAAAATTAGAAAGGAAGCAGCAAATGTTTAAGATCCTTTTATCTGATTGGATGTTTAAACTCTGCTGAGGATTGAATTGACCAATGAAAAGAGAGCTTGATCAGTTTAAATAAATTTAATCGAAAACGATACATATATTTTAGTTTAAGTACAGGATGGTTGACTTGGACATTTCGAAATTCTTATTATTTATTTGAAATAATAGAATATTCCAATTGGATGCATCACCTGATCCAAGTGGCTGTATATTGTTCAGAGTAAACCTTGCTTGACACAGCTTCATCCCAAAAGAACATCAGTGGAGTAAACAAGCTATGACAAAATTGTGATTCAATATAATGATTTTCATGAAATTTAGAGGATGTAGATCAATTTTTCAGACGATTCCGATCAAAATAGTACCAAACATGATGGCTCTAGCTGCTCTAGATGGTGAGATATATAGTTAAGTACTGCAATCGGGTTCGCGTCATAATCAAAGGCTCGGACTCGATTTGCTATTATCTAAATTTACTTTTAATACACACTACAAAAACTAAAATCAATGTATCTCAGTGAATACTAAGCCGATTTTGATGTCCAATAGCTTATTTAAAAGCTGCAGATCAGCTCTACATTTTTAAAGCCATTAAAAATCAATTACTAAATTTTAAAATAATTAGTTTAGCCTTACTAAACTTAATAGTGATACTATACTTATTTAGGTTTGGTTTTTATTTATACTTGGAGTATACAATTTTAATTTTAAATTTAAATAAATATAATTGAAATTACCTTTTAATAAAGCAATTAAATAAAATATGCAATAAGTAATACAAGCCTAAAAAGACAATAAAATAAATTTAATTGATTTATTAAATTCAACTTTAATTCTGTCCTTGGACGGGGCAACCACCTAGTACCAAATATGCTTGATTATGATACCCATATTATTATTAAAGAAATTTCAGTGCTGGGATAGGCTTTGAGAAAGTAATATCAGAAGAAAATATATGCTTTTATTAA
The DNA here is from genome assembly GCA_014839935.2 of Entomophthora muscae. Classification (NCBI taxonomy): domain Eukaryota; kingdom Fungi; phylum Entomophthoromycota; class Entomophthoromycetes; order Entomophthorales; family Entomophthoraceae; genus Entomophthora; species Entomophthora muscae. Next base: position 61,627 of record QTSX02000271.1, on the reverse strand, counting down.
AGTATTGTGGAGATTTCATGGTAAAGAAACATCATCCAGTAATGTGGGATGATGATGGTCTTTTTTATAGCATGAATTCCTGGATATTATTTTCTTCATGTAGCCTGTCAGCTGCCTGGCTGGATAGCAGAGCTGTTAAGTTGCATAGAGACTGACTTACAAAAAGGGTGCAATACATCATCTAGAAAGACAGCATCTATAATTAAATAATAAATCATACTTTTATGTGATAAATCCAATCCTTTTCCTTATTACCTGGGAATAAAGTATGATATTAATTTATGTCACATACCAAATCAACTCAAATTAACTCACTTTTGATAGTACTATTTTCCTGTAACACAGCAATTGAAAACCACTTTTAATATACTGGTTTTATTCATTATCATAGAAGGATCTGTAATATTGGGGGTCTCAACAATAAATTTTTTAACAGTAATTTTGTATAGAAAATGTGATATTTACACTATTGCAAAACATGTCATTGCAAAATTCACTAGGCTTCTAAGTGTCCAATATGAGTGGTGTCTACCAATGCAGCACTGAGAAAATACCTGTTTTTAAATATGGCAGCATAGTGCATTATCTAAAACACCCCATCTTTGAGCTTTTGTCCCCCCCCCCCCCAAAGAAAGCCATTAAATATGTGCCACTTGACAGGATAACCCCTAAGAAATTGCACCTTGACACACTTAAATGCTGTGTGAGGCAGTTTTACCCACCCACATAGAACATCTCATCCTAGATTGGCTGTTTTAACATTTTAATTTTGAAGTTCACACTTATTTTCATGGCAACCTCCAGAATTAGCTCATACAGCATGAAACATCCTCCATAAACAATTTCAAAATTGTTTTTGCTTTATATTTTATAAAATTAATTAAAAGCTCAAAATAAAAATTGAATGTTGCTTTTATTATCAGTATCAACTATTTAATCCAGGAAAAATATTTTTGAGGATTGTTGACATGGAGGATGTTTCTTGCTGTATGAGTTTATTCTGAAGGTTAACTATTTTCACCCACAACAATTTTTTTAGAAATTCTCTTAAAATTGAAATGTATATGTAAAAAGACCTTCTATAAACATCTAGGTACTTCTTAGCCTTATTTCTATAAGTTAGTTTTTGAAGTATTAAATATTTACACTTTTTCCAGGTTGTGATGACTTCACTGTGAATATATCAAATAAAAAATAAATAAAAATACCTATGTTTTGGGATGACAGAATCTAAAAGACAGTGTCTCAAAAATGCCATCTAGAAGCACAGATGCAGCCAAAAAAAACACAAAGGGTTACATACTTTTTCTTATAAAAAATATTTTTAGACCAAAATTTTATCCATTTTTGATAGTGAAAACTTCTGGTTGTTTTTTACAAGCCCATTTAGGAATCTTTTTATACATAATTATCAAAAACACTTATTTTTTTACTTTGAAAGCACCCCAAAGTTAATCCTTTTTTTATATTAATTTATCCTTAGATGACTCTCAAATATGTTCCCAAAGCCAAATCCAAGGACCCCAAGAACAATTATATTCTCAATAAGGTCAGAAAGGCCAAGGCTGTCCCTCCAAGAAGCCTTTTAAAGAAAAAATGCCTTTCAAGACCCCCACACCTTCTCCTGAGCCTGATACTAACAGCACCACCCCCTCCCCATTCTCCCTTTGTATACTCCTCATATGATAAACAGGAACAACAATTCCAGTCAAATGATAAAGAAGAGCATGAAGGAGGTTGTGCAAAAAACTATGAAGGGAATTAATCAGCGACCTCATGTGAGGAGCCTATCCTAGAGTGGGACTTATTAAGAATATTCAATATATGTAATGACAATGGGAAGCTTAAAGTCCCAGATAAATTTCTGAATCCTTCCCATAATGACTAAGAATTTGTTAATATATGTAGTAAAAAGCAGCATCTTATTTAAATGTGATGACCATAAAAACAAATGGCCCAGCATCACCACCATTGTGATAGTACTTAATGACTTACCAGATTAACTAAATTTTGATTCACAAGGGTCAAGCAGCTTGCCAATGAGCATGACTGTGTGGGATCTGATAATAATTTTCACTATCTCCTGATCTGGTACCTATGTCAATTTATTACTCTTAGCAAAGATATCACTTAATCTAATATGATCAACAATACCCTCTTTCATCTGAAGTAAATCAGAGAAAAGAAGTTGGTTATAAAACCAAGCTTCAGCAGTATTTAGCATATCAAAGCTCAGTTGATACTAATTTTGGTGTCAGTTTCAGGAGCATTTATGAGCTTGTGCTTACTGATAACTAAAAGACTATCATGCCTGGAAGGCCCTTTCTTCTTCATGATAATGGACAAGGGGCACCAAACCAAATATTATTATTTTTAAACCAAGATAATATCACACACCTTTTTAAGTGTGACACATGTTTTGAAGCTGGGGCATTCTCATTCTACCTAAATAAGTCATATCAGCTTTAGATCATTTCTGGTTTATTAAATCCCCATACCATTCTCTTTGTCTTATTTTCCATTGCTGATAAAAGAGAGGAGAATATCACTCATGCTTTGAACACCCTTAAATTAAACCTGATCTTATTTTGCCCACAATTGATGAGAAAATAACAAAGAAAAGAGGCTATAAGAAGAAGATCACCCAAGAGGCATTTCAGAAAATACCAACTTAACCCAAAAGGGCTGCAGAGCCACTTCCTTACCATGAAGCTCTGATGGGGACTTTGAGGCTGCACAAGCTAGCACTTTCTTAAAAGTCTTCAAAAGAAGCCATCAAGGGTTTTCTTCCATTATCACTGGGCTCTACAAAGAATCTGATGAAAACCCAGCCTCTGACAAGCTGATCTTCAAAGATGGCACTAAGAATGATAAGAGGACCTTCAATTGATTTTATGTCTTTAAAATTGTTGTAAAGAGGAAGTGAACACCTTATACAGTGTTCTTCTTAAGAACAAGCTCATCCTCAAAAAAACAAGTTCTTTCTCCCTTCATACAAATCTTTCAAAACTAGTGGGTGGGTATTTTTCAGGGGCAGCACAATATTTGCAAGAAAGAAGACTTCATCGATTGGAGCTTCATCAAGTAGGTTAAAAAGGCGTTTTCAAGACCACCTCTTCACTTGAAGGGTTAAACAACCTATTTTCCTGCTTATTTAAGATAAAAAAGCCAAGATTCAATGTGATCATTAATAAACTGAAGATCCAAAATACCTACAGAGACCAGCTTTACCCCCAATCCATCAAGACCAAGGCTTTTGTATCCAAGCATGTTGGCCATCAGTTTGAGTTTGTGAGTGTTACTAAAAGAGGTTTTGGCCTGCTATTTAAAAGAAGACAGCCTTACTCATCTTAGGGGTATTTTCAACATTCTTGAAGCCAAAACTTAACATTTTCTCAATCACTAAATACTTCTTATTTTTGCAAATTTTTAATTTTTTAATGATATTGAGCGCCTTTTGGGGAAGCTTCAAATATGGAATTAAGAAAGAAGAGAAGTATATTTTATTGGATAATACTTTAGACTTATATAGACTCAACTGTGGCGGGGATTTAGTTGGATCAAACCTAGGGGTTAGTCATGTGCTAGATGGGGTTGAGCCACTGGATACTTTGACGGTCAGGTGATATTGCTTGGTTACCATTCTTGGTATGTCAAACAGTATATTGGAAGGGGACTAAATTGGGCAATGTCTGGATGTTAAGTAGGTTGGCGGTAGCCAGAATGCTTGTACATCCAGACCCTTGACACCCCCCTTAAGGGGTTACTCTGGTACATCAGGAGGGGGCTTTGTCTTAATGGCTGCCGCCTGATGCTCCTGGAGCTGTTTGCTAGTTGGAACCAGTCTGGTTGAGTGCTCTCCTTTACTGAGGCAGAGACAGGTTCTGTGGTATTTCTTGATAATTGAGTTTTTGGCACTTTGGAATTTTACTAGGTAAGTGTTATGCTCTGGTCTGTATTTGATGACTCTTCCTGGTCCCCTGTATACTGAGTCTAGTTTCTTTCTGTTGCCAGCTAGAATTAAAACAGGGGAGTTGATGAGAAGTGGTTCCTCTGTGGAAGTTACCTTTTGTGTCTTGAGCCTCTTCATTTCAGCTATTTTAGCTTTGAGGCAGATGTGTTGTAGATTTGATGCTTGCTCTACTGTGGGAGGTTTCCCTGGGGGGATCTTTATGTAGGGCTGTTTGTTGCGGGTGATTAATTCTGGTTTGTACCCGTAGGTTAGCTCAAACAGTGAATAGTCTGTCCCTTGGTTGGTGCGGACTTGGGATACTAATAATGCATGTTTCACGTATAGTGGTCATGTGTCTTTGGCTTTGCCATCCATTATTTTCTCTAGGGTCCTGATAAGGCTGCCGTTTAGGTGTCCCACTCTACCTTTGGCCTGTGCCCTGTATGGAGAGGTTGTGGAGTGTTTAATGTTTTTGGATTTCAAGTTGTCATTAACTACGTGACCTGATAACTCTGTTGCTTCATCAGTTATGATGTAGTCTGGAGTACCATAGCCGGCTATGATTGCTTTGTTAATGAAACAGTTAATGGTTTCTACTTTTTGATCCTTTGTTGCCCAGCAGATGAGCCAGCGTGTGGCAAAGTCAATAGCTACAATTAAGAAACATTGGTTTGTCTTTGTTTCTGGGAAGGGCCCCACTAAGTCTAGCCCCCAAACCTTAAATGGTTCAGGGTCTGGTACTGGGTTGACCGTTGGCTGAGGAGCCTTTTTACTGGTGTATTTCTTGCACACTGTACACTTTTTCAGAACATCAACTATATCCTGCTTGAGGTTGGGCCACCATACTATCTCTCTTAGTGTGAGGTATAGGTTGTTAGCCTTTGTATGGCCTAGCAGGCGGTGATGTCTTAGTATGGTGTCAACTCTTTGTGCAAGTGGGATGTACAAGATATGTTTGTCATTAATAATTTGGTATAGTGTGCCATTTGATACATGGAAATACTTTTTGTTCCTTACTAATGCATTGTGGGTCAGTTGATGTGTTGAGGGGTCTTTCCCTTTGGTTTTATACTCAGTGTTGTACAGGTTTGGCCAGTCAGGGTCCAGGTGGTCAGGGTGATCCTCTCTAGGCTGACATAGTCTAGAGAGAGCATCAGCCGTGACCAGCTCTGCCCCCTTTTTGTACTGGATGTCCAGGTTAAGCTGTTCCAGCAAGGACATCCATTTGGCTTGCCGCCATGCAAGTGCGTTCTGAGTTTTGAAATAGATTAAGAATTTATGGTCAGTTAGTACTCAGACATTTAAATGTCCTTCTAAGTAACATCTCCATTTATTGCAAGCGTGGTATATTGCTAGCAATTCCTTATTGTGTATTGGGTATCTCTGCTCAGTATTGGTTAGTTTTCTGCTTTTGTAACATACTGGCAGGAAGTCTTGCTGCCCTGGCTGGAAGATGTGCAGGACTGCGCCAATGGCGGTGTTGCTGGCATCTGACTCAAGCTTGTAGCACCTGTTATTGTTAGGGTATTGCAAGATTGGTGCTTTGATCAGAGCTTGTTTTAATAAATGGAAATTCTTGTCACATTCTGGAGTCCAGATGAATTTCTTTTTGGCATTACCCTTGGTTAAGTCATTGATTGGTGTGGTGAGCTTTCTGCAGTCTTTGATGTATTTCCTTAGGTAATCTACCATTCCAAGAAAGCATATACTTGTTTAAAAGAGGTGGGGTGTTACATGTTATTTATGGCTTTAATTTTCTTGAATCTGCTTTGATGCCACTGTCAGAGACAATGTGGCCCAAGAACAGGTGTTCCTTTTCCATAAATTGGCACTTACTTGATTTTGCGTAAAGTTTGTGCTTTGCAAGTCAATTGAGTGTCTTGCAGACATGCGTGAGGTGTTCCTCTTTGGTTTTTGAGAATATGATGATATTGTCAAGGTAGCATAATGTATTTGAGAGACCGTTTAGTGCTTGGTTTATCATGGTGACAAACACTGCAGGAGCGTTGGTCATCCCAAAGTTTATTACTCTACACTCAAAGGATCCTTATTGTGTACGGACCACAGTCTTTGGTATGTCCTTTTCCTTTACTTCAACTTGGTTATAACCTGAGGTGAGGTCAATTTTGGAGAAAAATTTGGCACCTGAGAGTCTTGCAAACAGATCCTCTATAAGTGGAAGAGGGTATTTATTCTTTACTGTGCTTGCATTGAGAGCTCTATAGTCAGTTACTAGACGTAGAGTGCCTTCCTTTTTCTTTACAAAGAATACTGCTTCCCCCCCATGGGGATTCAGACAGGAGGATGAAGTCTTTAGTAAAGTTGTCCTCAATGTGTGTTTTGAGGGTTTGGGTCTCCATGGGAGAGAGTCTGTAGAGGGGTTCAGGTTTGGGCATGGCTTTGCATAAGTTGATACCATGTTTGACCTCCCGTTGGAGGGGTAGCTTGGTGAGTTCTTCTTTGAATACTTGAGCGTATTTATTTAGGAGTGCCACAAGTTCTGGGGATTGGATCTTTTGTGTTTGTATGTTATTGAACTCAGTGTACCTCATTATGTGAAGGATACTATCTTTGGTTAGATGTTCTGAGTCATCTTGGTTTATGACCTGGACAAATACTGTGTCTCTTAGGATGAGGTCATTGGGTTCTTTGAGGATGTTAAAATTGACTCCATTGTGTTTGATGGTCATAGTTTTTGTTTTCCAACATACACTGGGGTTCACTTGGGTAAACCAGTCCATGCCTGCTACAATGTTGTATTTTATGATGTTCATGACAAGTCCTTTGATGGAAGTTTGTATGCCTTGGAGGTCAATTCTGAAGGGAGGTGTTTTGCCTTCAAGTAGAACCTTTGATTTGTCTGCCATTTTGACGTACTTGAAGTTGGATTTGACAACAGGTATTTTGTACTTGATTACAAAGGTTTTGCTAACCATAGTGTGTACTGCACCAGAGTCAAATAAAAATTTATGTGTATGTGATTTGTATGTGCATGGGTAGACAAGAAGTTGTGAGCAATCTTTAATTTTTAAGTTCATAAAAATGGAAGATTGCAGGACACGGGGAATGCAAGTAGCAAAGTTTGTGCCTTGGTACAATTTCTTGTCAAGTTGGGGGGAAACAGGGGCACTTAAGCCTGTCCCCCCCTCTTTTCCCTGTTCCTCTGTTTTGAGACCTTTGAGCTCAGAGAATGTGGGGTCAGATTTATAGTGGGTTGCTACTTCAGCATTGTTAACTTTGGCGGTGTCCTCTTTCTTGGGATGGGAGCAGTTTGCCCTTTGGCTGCAATTGCCATTGTTGCAATCAGAGTTGCTGTTGTTATGATTAGTATTTTGGCGTTTGTTGCCATTGGGGTTTTCTCTGCCTTTGCCGTTTGAGGAGCAATTGCCGTTGCATGCAGCATATTCCATGTTTGCGCGTTTTTTGGCGCGCTTGGCTTCTGCAATGAGCGCAGGCATGGAGGTATTTGCCTCTGGGCAGATGAGGGCAGCAACAGAGAGTTTTATTCTATTGATGAATGATGCTCTGTTATGTACATTATCAGCTTGTGCTGGGTTTTGGATCTTGCAATGTATTTCCTCAAATTTGTTGGCATAAGCTGCAATATTGGTCTTCTGAGGAAGATCACTGAGCTGTATTGCAATGTCTTGTAGAGATTTGGTGATGCAGAAATTGTGAGTGATGTCCGCTTTGAACTCTTTCCAGTTGTAAAGCTGTTTGTCAGTTTGTGAGCCAACCCAGGTAGTAAACCAGTTAGCTGCAGCCTTGTACAGGCGCTTGCTGGCTTCCTGGACCCATTTTTTGTGGGGGATGCAGCTGGCGCGGAGTTTGGCGGCTGAGTGGTCTAGCCAGTTGATGACGTTTTCTTTGTTTTTACCAAAGAACTTGTTGATACCAATGCATTTGATGTTGGTAACTTCACCTGTGATAGGTGGTATTGCATTTGTTTGTGGTTGAAGAGAGCAACTGTATTGAATAATCTTGGTGCATGCTTTGGGCATGACCAGACCTTTGAATACAGTGCATCCACTAGGAATATCCTCATTGATGTCGTGGGCGCAGAAGTACGTTTTCCAGGTATTCTGGGATGTGGCCTGAATGAGTACATGAGCAAAGGTGGGTGGGTTTTGGTCAGTCATTTTCTCTTTCATGGGTGTGGTTGAAAAACTGTAGCTTCTACCAGTGATATTGAGCGCCTTTTGGGGAAGCTTCAAATATGCAACTAAGAAAGAAGAGAATTATATTTTATTGGATAATACTTTAGACTAATATATACTTGACTGTGGAGGGGATTTAGTTGGATCAAACCTAGGGGTTGGTCATGTGCTAGATGGGTTCAAGCCACTGGATACTTGGACGGTCAGGTGATATTGCTTGGTTACCATTCTTGGTATGTCAAACAGTATCTTGGAAGGGGACTAAATTGGGCAATGGCTGGATGTTAAGTAGGTTGGCAGTAGTCAGAATGCTTGTACATCTAGACCCTTGACATTACTTTGGGTTTATTATGTGAATATTGATCCTTTTAATGCCCAAAGATACAGATTTAAAAAGTACCAATGTTTTGGTGTGGTGGCTTTAGAGCTTTGAGCACTATAGTTGCCATTGACTGACCTATGTTTATTGCATATTCAAAATCCTTGATCAATTTTAAGTCTTTTCATGTTTATCTTTTTTTTCAAAGGTTTGGATGTTAGCTACTCCAGTTAGCACCAATCAATCTAACATTCATCTATTTCCTAATTTGGTGCCAATCCAGTCCCTAACAGCTCATCTAATTCAGCATCAAACCAATTTGCAGTTGACTTATCCACTTATCACCCCAAACCTGATCTGATTCACCCTTCTAATCCCCCTTCCATTGATCCAACTGGTGTCTCTGCCACAATCTATTTAGCTATAAAAGCCTAACCTATTATTCAGATGAAATACTCTTCTCCCCAAATACTCTTTGAAGCTTCCTCAAAAGTTGCCTCTCATCAATTTTTAAAAGTATTTTTGAGCTTTAATTTATGATCAAAGTTATCAGGCTCAGTTGACTATAAATTTGAGATAGTGTTTTTATATGGTGTCTTTCTAGATGGTGTAGCCCACAAGCAGACTATATTCTCATTTCTACATAATTAAGAGTCATGTTTTGCTAAACATACCTAGATGTATCCCAGGTACTTGTAAAGCATTGTGTATAAGGATTTTCTAATTACAGTTATTGGCTTGGCCATTGGATTTAAAAATAAAATAATAACAAAAAACCTTAATTTGATTTCTTACAACTTAATTGGATTCTATCTTATATCATATGCAAATAGAGTCAATTTTATGTAAGTCAATTTGATTTGGATAGTAATCAAGTTTCTGTAATTTGCTTTTGCTGTTTCTATTTCCACAAAGTTGGTTTTCTAGGTGTACCTAATTTAAGTGATAATAACGTTTGGTGAAAGTTTTTTTCAGTAAAAAATAAATTTTTATGCTCAGAATTAAGAAATTATATTTTGGTGGAGCTAGGAATTTGTTGATAATTATGACCATTAAATTGTTTACTTATCAGGATTAATAGCCAGGTATCATTTCATTGGCTTTAAGATTGCCAGGCTTTAGATCCTGGTGAGCAGCTTTTTTGTCAGCATTATAAAAATATGAAAATGCTTATGAGGTAGGGTTGGGAAATTATTAAGTTTTAGGGTATCTTTTAAAAAAAGTGATGGGTAGGTGAATTTTGGGGAAGCTTTGAAGTGTGATTTGGAGAAAATAGTCTTAATGGATAATGAATTAGGCTTTTATAGCCAGAAACATTATGTTAGGGACTTAATTGGATCAGTGGTTGGTATCAGGTGACAGGACTTAGATCAGAGATGAGCAATTAAACAGACAAGCTGGGTAGAAATTGGTTTGGTACCAAATCAGGTAATGCATGGATGCTGAACTAGGTTGCTGATACTGTAAATCCAGAACCTAAACATAAAAATGTAGGATTGTCAAATCCTTGGTCTAAATTTTGAATCACTTTTGCAGGCAACTCAGCTGAGTGAAAATAAAAATATTTAATCAAATCAACCATTTAATTTGACTTTTTTTGGTTTATTTAAATTGGCAAATTTCAAATCCCTCAAGCAGATAACTCAACTAACAAAAGACAAAACACAACAAACAAATACAGGATACATGAATCATAAATGCAGGATTCTAATGCACAATTTGAGATTTCCTGTATTTCAAACAAATCATAGACATCATGTAAAACTCAACAAATAGAAATTGTGGGATTTTCAAATCCAAGAACCAAGTTTCAAATCATAATTGCAAGGAATTTGAAATAAATATAATTTATTGGTATCTAAAATAGGAAATCAAAGTATCTAGAGTGGATTTGTGCTAATTCTTTTAGGAATCATAGGCATTCCCAAAAATCACCCTATTCTATTTTAGGATGGCTAAAATTTAGATTATAATATTCACCAAATTAACATACTTAACAATAAAATTAACTAAAATGTACAATTCTCTTTTTGAGTTTATTTTTTAATAAAAATTTATTATGCCTTCTTTTAATAACAACCAAATAAACAAGCTGTTCCCTGGCCTTGACAAAAATATGCAGGGCTACACTGGGTCACTTAACGGTGAAGCCTCTGGCTATGGTCACTCCCAACCTGCAGTCCTCTCTGCAAGCACTACCCAGGAGTGTGTTCTTTTTCCTGCATCCTCAAGCATGACCCTGTTTGCCCATCACACACAGGCAGCTGCTAACCCAGATTGCGTATCAAAACTAGCACCCAGAATTGGCCAAGTGAGCCATGGAGTCACCCAGAGAACCCAGAATCCAGAAACAGCCAATCAGATGGCACTGTCTGGTTCCCAAGACAGACATGTCCCACCTCCAGCCAATCAGCATGCAAGACACAGAAGAAAGCTAATTACCCCATAAATTGTACTCAAAATGGTCAGAAAACAAGGAATGCTTATGTCCCTTGGGGAAATTGCGGCCGTAATGGGTTTTGAAAAGTCCACTGTGACTGCAACTGTAACAGAAATTGCAGGAAAATAAGAAGCTATCTCCATGTGGTGGGGAATCACCCACCAAATCCACATAGAGTATATGATTAACCACCAACGCAGCTTCAAATACTGGTTTGTGAAATTTCCAAATGAGATACTAGGGTTAAGTAAAATAACCAACCCCAACCAGAAAAGCCCTAGATAAATGGTCTGCAAGAGAATCAGAGTGTCTTCAGCATAAAATTAAGGACATTGGGATAGAACATGAGTTTCAGCTTTGACAGGAGTAGGAACAGCTTCAAGATTGACAGGCATTGAATTAACATTTGGCGGTGACAACAACAAAGTATCAACAGCAGGCCCCTATCTTCCAGTAATAATCCAGCTAAGGATTAAATTGTAAGGAATGTAGCGCAAAAATCTGACTAAAGGATGCATTTCAAAAGTAAAGTTAGACCAGGAAATATGTGTTTTTTTATTGAGTAAATATTGGGAGGGCTCAACTCTTAAGAGTTGAAACAGTGAAAATTATTCAATATATATCAAAAATTGACTAAGCAACACCACCTGGATTCCTATTCCTTCCACATTATCAAGTGAGTATCTAGTCCAGGTTGCAAAGAATCCTTGAGTGACCAAATTCTGAAAACCATGCTGATTAACAAGTTCATATCTAGTGACACTTAAATTACGTTGATTTATCAACATCAACTTACAGGGGGGATCAGATTCAACTGGCAAACTTGAGCAGCCGTAACCAATTTCCAATCAACTTTTTGGTTCAAATCTGTTAAATCAGTCAGTTTTGTTAAAGGGTTTTGGGCTTTCTGCACTTTCCTACTTGGACAAACAATCCCTGGCATTATGGAACTTACCGTGACATTACCCTCTGCTTTAGCCTGGGTGTCAGGGATCCAGTCTTGGGCGGCCAGCCTGTTGTTTTTGGGGATAACTTGGGCCGGGTTTCTTGCGGGCAGGGCCCACCACAAGATAGGAGCTAACTTGAGAAGGTAGGACGCGGACTTCCCCACCCAAGACCAGGGGCTGGCAGCCAGTATAATGGTGTCCACCACCCCTGTGAGGGTGATGTACACTATACCAAAAAGCTTGCCGGTATGGTCAGTTAGTAAGTTGGGCAAAGAAGCGGGCATTGGTTTGGGTGTTACTGGCGGTTTCATGTAGATATTGTAGGCTGGGAGATAGTTGAACTTTCCTCTAAACAGTTTGGGTGTAGAGAGTATCCACAGGCCTTGGCGGTTGTATCTGACGGCGGATTGGATGCGGGCTAATGGATCTAGTTTGATAATTTTCTCTGGTGTGTAGTCCTTGTACTTGGGTTTTAAAGGATACTTGGTGAAATGGACAGGCCCAAAGGATACACCAAATGGACAGAATACTGCGGGCGGTGGGGAAGGTGGGCCAGAAGATCTTGAGCTGAACTGATAGACAGCAAATACAAAACACAGTAATAGCTGTATAAGCCAAAGTAACATAACCTTTATTTCAAAATGGCAATAAGTTTGGAGGGCGGGGTCCTTGGGTCTATATAGCACCCCACCTCCAAACTTAACATTTTTTGTGGGGGGTCATCAGGGCATTGTGAAGGGCAGGGCTGGGGAACTGGGGACTTGGGTCTAAAGGCAGCAAAATGGCGCCTGGCCCGGGAGTTCTTTCATTAGTTGCAGCTCCCAATTTAGCTACCTGATTATCTTGCTTTAGCATTGGGGTCATGGGGCCAAGTTGCAGGCTGGTGCCTCTTCCTTGGGTTGGCTCTTGATTGGTTGCTGGTGAAGACTTCAAACTCATAAGGCCAATAGTTGCCGGGTCACCTCCATTAGGTGTCGTGATTGGCACTTCACTTAGCGCAGTACTTTCCTTGGCTCAATCTACTTTTCTGGGCGGGTCATCCTCTTCAACGTCAGCTTGCGGGAGCTCAATCCCAGAAAAATGCAGGCAGGCGGTCTCGCGGTCCTCTGGCCCGGCGGCCTGGGGGGATCCAGGTTCCAGGTTTGATTCCTGCTCCTGGGCCTGGGGTTCCAGAGGGGAAAATTGTCAGTCCTGAAACTGGGGCACAATACCACCATCCAGAAGATGGGACAAAGAGAAGTTTTGTGGGCAGGGGGAAGTTTCATTGAGGCTAAGGTAAGCTTGGGGTGACCAATGGCGGTTGGGTTGAGATCATAGAACTCTTGGATAATATCTGGAGAGTTAGAGCAATCATAGTGGTGAACCCATGAGTTTTCAGAATCAGGATAATCCTTCCACAACATCAAATACTCTAGACGGCGTCAATTCTTACAAGAAGCCAGAAAGCAATTTAAATTATACTCAGGTTCTCCTTCCATGAGAATGGGTTGGGAAGAAGGAATATCAGTATCCTTAAAAAGAGTAAGTAAGCATCTGTGGAAGGTGTGGAAAATCTTAAAAGCCAGGGGTAAATCTAATTGGTATGCAGAGGGACCAATTTGACATTCAACTTTGAAGGGACTCACTTGCTTGGGGCCTAATTTGCAGCAAGGGACCTTCAGTCTCATATTGCAGGCATCCACCATGACCAGATCACCTGGCCGGTAGGTTGGACCCTCTTGGCGCTTGTAATCTGTGTATTCCTTATAAGTTGTCACAGCAGCAGCAAGAGTAACCTAAAGCTCCTGATGAACCCACTTCAATGCAGCAGCTTGATCAGTGGCAGCTTCTACGTTGCTAAACAAACAAGAACCCATGTTGGATGAAGGATTGTAATCTACATTGTCATAGAATGGTGAAACATGAGTCAATGTGTGTGGGATGTTATTATATTTGAACTCTGCCATGGGTAGGTTAGCACACCAATTGTCTTGTCACGCATTAGTGTAGCAGTGCAGGTGGACCTCCAAACTTTGGTTTACCCTCTCCGTTTGTCCATAAGATTGGGGGTGGAAAGATGTGGAACAACACAATTTGATACCCAGAATTCCAGTAAAAGCTTCCCAGAACTGAGCAATGAATTGGGGCCCACAATCACTCATGATCTCCATTGGAATGCCATGCAGGGAGAATATTCTATTCAAAAACAGCCTAGCTGTCTCTACCAAAGTTATTGTAGTCAAGCAGGGAACAAAGTGTGAAATTTTTGTGAAGCAATCAACCACCATCATAATTGCATTAAACCTGTCAGAATTTGAAAGCTCTCAAATAAAATCCACCAACACTGACGTCCAGGGCCCTGCAGCTGGTTGTAAAGGAACCAAGAAACCAGTAGTATTGTTCCTGTTTGACTTAGATCAAACACATACCAGTCAGTCACAAATGCAAGCCACCACCTGCACCGTCAGACCTTTTCATGAAAACTGTTGGCAAATGAGCTCCATTGTTTTGTTTTTCCCTGGGTGACCTGCCGTAGGAAAGTTATGATAAGCCTCCATGATTTTGCTCTGAATAGTTCCCTCTGGAACCAACAAGCATCGTTGATGACATAAAATTAGTCCTATCTTGTGGTAACCCTGTGGCTGGCCAACAGGATGGGCACATGCTAATTTCAATAACCTATTGTTACCTTTGGACAAAGGCTGCAAAAAATTCACTTTGTAATATAAGTCTAAGTCTGCACCCTTGGTTAAGGACATGGTGGCAAGTTTAGCAGGCAGAGGTAGTACAAAAGGAACTACAGCCTTGTCTGGTATCATAGTGTGCGTATTGAACTCAACGTCTATATCAACATCTGGAAGATGGGAAGGATTTCTGCTCAACACATCTGCCAAATGATTATTGGCTCCCTTGATGAACTTGTAGCAGAACTTGTACCTCATCAGATCACCATGTCATATGGATTGGCAACCCAACAAAGCCCTGGGTTGACAATAGTACAGGAGAGCTTTATGGTTGTTTCTTACTAAAAATGGATGACACGCCAACATGAGATGGTGATGCCAATGCTTTAAAGATTCCACAACTGCCAACAATTCCTTGTCGTAAATCATGTAATTGCATTCCCAAGCCTCCATCTTTTGGGAGAAATACTCTACAGGTCTCTCAACACCATCACCAGCAGTTTGTAACAACACCCCAGCCACAGCATATTTAGAAGCATCTGTGGAAACCACAAAAGGAAGCTCAGGATCCACATGTCTCAACACAGGTGACAACAACAAAAGAGCTTTGACTGCTGCAAACGTATTTGTGCACTCAGGCATCCAGACCAAAGTTGTCTTCCCGCTTGCTGAATACAAGGGGGCAGCCACTTATGACAAGTGATGGGTAAATTCTTCAAGAACGTACAAGTACCCAAGAAACTACAAAGTTGGGATATTGTCACAGGCGTAGCATACTCTTGAACTGCTGCTTCCTTGTCAGGGGCAATAGTGTGGCCATCCTCAAAGATAATTAACTCAAAAGGGTGACCTTAAGTTTAAAGAATTCACACTAACTTGTTTTGATAATCAAATTGGCCTGAAGTATATACTTTACAACTGCTGACAGATGGACCTTATGCAACTCCTAATCTGGAGAGAATACCAAGATATTGTCCATGTACACAATGGCACATACACCTAGGAGATCTCCCAAAACTGAGTCAATCAACCACTGAAAGCAAGCCAGGGCATTCTTCAATCCAAAAGGCATAATGCGGAGCTGAAATATACCTTTCTTTGTTCTAAACGCCATCAACCACTCCATTCCTTCAGCAATCCTAATCTGATTGAATGCATTCAAGAGATCAAGTTTTGAGAAAACCTTTTCCTTCTTAAAACACCAAGAAATTTGTGCTTCAAGAGGTAAAGGGTAGGGGTTGAGGATTGTGATGCTGTTCAAATTTCTATAGTCAACACAAGGTCTAAGAGATCCATCAGATTTTTGGACAAACAACAACAGAGAGCAAATTGAAAAAGTCTTCTTGAAGATTTATCCCTTTACCAACATGTCATGAGTCCACTCCTCTAAACATGTGTCCTCCTTTAAGGTCAAAGGGTAAACAGGAGACACAATACAAATCAGATCAAAAGTAGCCTTAAAGTCAAAGTCAAACTGAGTGTGCTTGGGAAGGACCTCACCCTTAATGGCATTGAATGCTGCAGACCAGGGTTGAAGGCATGCTGGTAAATTTAAACTTAAAGGTGTAGGAACAGGAACCAACTGGATTGTCTGAGAAGACTGCTCTAATTCTGACATACCCAACAATGGAATACAGATGGATATGCCCAAAGAGTGGTCAACTTGCAGCTCATTTTCTTTTAAAAAGGTTGATACATTATAATCCCACCACCAGTCCACTCCTAAGATAATAGAATACATAAGAGTAGAGCATATGGAGAACCTTGCAGTAAAAGACTGACCTGCAAATACAAAAGTAACTGGCTTCTTAAACTGGAAAGAGGGAAACTTTTGACAGTTTCCACCCCTAACCAACATTCCAGGATGATACCTGAGTTGCAAAAAGTCTGCAGTCTCAACACTCATGAAGTTCTCAGACGCACCAGTATCCAACAAAATGGCTGGATGATAGATAGTTTGGCTGTTATTGATGCTACCATAAAACAAGAAGTAACTAGAAGAAGATTTATTTGTTGCAAAAGTTGCAACCTCAGCAGGATCTTGCTTCTCTTCAGTGGTACAGAAAGCAGCCAAGGAGGCAGGATGCTCCTGAAAATATAGCTCAATCATTTCTTGGATGGCTTCAGGGAGGATAGGAAAAGCACAATTGATGGGAACAAAAGGTAACTCCTTGGGCTCAACTACCAAAGAATTTGCGGGCACAACATTCTGGAGCATAACCAACAAACTCTTGGTGGGTGACACCACTGAAATTTTGTCTACCTTGGCAGGTTTGTTCAAGATAGCCAATTGCAACTGAGAAGAAACATGAGGGGAGCAATCACAACTCTGACTAGACAAAGCCACCACAGAACAATTACCAGAAAACCAGGAGCAAGAAGCAGGGCTGGCTTCAATTTCCATAACACCTTGTTTGGAAGTTGAAAGATTTGAGACTAGAGAAAGAATTTGGCTTACCAGGGCCTCAGTTGTGGTTAACAGGGAATCTCAAACTGCCAGATTCTGGGCAGTCTAGTCAACTGCTAACAACAACACTGAGAGTTTGTTCACCTCAGGAACATCAATTGTATGGTAGTAGGCAAGAAAATGAGGAAGGAATATTGAGAGTGGAGTAGTATCCTGTTGGAAGGTGTACAACTTACAATATACTTTGAGCTCCTCAATAGATAAACATAATTTTTTAACAAAGGGTACAGAGATGCACTTTCAGTTAAAACATGTGGATTTTTCTCCACTGCAGATAAAAACCATTCACAAGCATCCTCTGAAACCTTCATCATCACATGGTAAACTTGCAATTTGTGACTAAGGGTAGAGCCAGAATAGATTGATAAGGCTGAAAAAACTTCACACAAAATTTCATCAGTGGGTGGAGCAGGAAAATAATCCAGACACCAAAGTAACATGACATGGCAGAAATAAAAAACTCATGGTCCAGTCTCAACTGCAACCAGAGATGGAAACCACAAATTAAAGAAAAGTCCAAACTGAAAACTCAGAAAAGAACTGATGCAAATAAACATGGTAAACACAGATATCTCAATGGAGAAGGAGAAAAGAAACACAAACTCATTACAAACTGCTTCTAAAAACTCAGACATAGAAGAGTTGAGCAATGTAACAGAAATCATGAGAAAATAAGAAGCTGTCTTCATGTGGTAGGGAATCACCCACCAAATCCACATAGAGTTAATGATTAACCACCAACACAGCTTCAAATACTGTTTTGTGAAATTTCCAAATGAGATACTAGGGTTAAGTAAAATAATCAACCCCAACCAGAAAAGCCCTAGATAAATGGTCTGCAAGAGAATCAGAGTGTCTTCAGCATAAAATTAAGGACATTGGGATAGCACATGAGTTTCAGCTTTGACAGGAGTAGGAACAGCTTCAAGATTGACAGGCATTGAATTAACATTTGGCGGTGACAACAACAAAGTATCAACAGCAGGCCCCTATCTTCCAGTAATAATCCAGCTAAGGATTAAATTGTAAGGAATGTAGCGCAAAAATCTGACTAAAGGATGCATTTCAAAAGTAAAGTTAGACCAGGAAATATGTGTTTTTTTATTGAGTAAATATTGGGAGGGCTCAACTCTTAAGAGTTGAAACAGTGAAAATTATTCAATATATATCAAAAATTGACTAAGCAACACCACCTGGATTCCTATTCCTTCCACATTATCAAGTGAGTATCTAGTCCAGGTTGCAAAGAATCCTTGAGTGACCAAATTCTGAAAACCATGCTGATTAACAAGTTCATATCTAGTGACACTTAAATTACGTTGATTTATCAACATCAACTTACAGGGGGGATCAGATTCAACTGGCAAACTGGAGCAGCCGTAACCCATTTCCAATCAACTGTTTGGTTCAAATCTGTTAAATCAGTCAGTTTTGTTAAAGGTTTTTGGGCTTTCTGTGCTTTCCTACTTGGCCAAATAATCCCTGGCATTATGGAACTTACCTTTGACAGCAACACTGCAAGCCCACACAAATTTTGGCTCCCCTCCCAAGAAGACCCCAACTGGTGCCTGTACTTCAACTGAAGGTGAAAAAGCCCACCATCTCATGATGGCTATCATTGAGTGTGACCTGCAGATGACCCTGGTCCAGGTTTGTCTCCAAATGGGACTCCATGGCATTTTCACAAATAAAAGAAGAGTCAATTTGTGGATGCACAGAGTTGTGGTTGCTACTAGAATCTTGTCCAATCAGGTTATCATTGGCCCCAGTTTTGTGGATACCAACCCCTAAAATTCAACCATCATTAATTTTGTTAAAGGGAGGGCAATGAGGACATGCAATGATGTCATCTTCTTATTGTATGCCAAGATTTCTGCAAGTATCCAAGATTATGGAGAAAAGCATATCCAATCTGACGTTTACAAGCGCAGGCCAATTTTGTATCAATTTTTCAGGGTTTTGTTGGCATAATCCTCAAGGGATGTCAATTATTACTCAGCAATATCAAATACCGCAGATAGGAATGCCTCCAGAAAGAGCTCAAGGACATGCTGGAGGAGTGGGCTATCCAACCAGCTGTGTACACAGTTGTAATGAGTGCAGAGATGGAGCAGCAGGAATGAGCAACCAAGGAAATTATGGCTGTGGGGCATACCTGTTGGACCTAACTCACCAACCACACTGACATGCATCTTACAGATGTATGTCTTTACAATTTTGGTTTGGCTCTCAGGCGCTAAAAGCCTGCCACCTACAATGAACTGTGCTCCCAAATTGAGAAGGGGTGTGAGCTTTCCTCTTCCTTATTTGTCCAGGACTTATCAGATCTCATTATCTTCTATGCAAGTGATAGTGATAAGTCCAGAAAGGACTCCTTCCTTCCCCCACACTCATACATTTGGTTTGTCAAGCCCACATATGTGACAGAAGAAGAATTTGAGCAATTGAAGCAATCAGCTCTTTTTGCCTCTTCCCAGTCAACAAACCCTGTCTCTCCAACCCCCATCAAGACCAAGCCACCCACATTCCAACCCCAACTCCCAAAACACCACCCATTCCCTCCCCACTACCTCTGATGCTGTCCCTTTTACAGGTGCAGATGATGGCAACATACATTCTGCCCATTCCCTCCCCTTCTTGTCCTTTGATGGTAAAATAAAACTTTTCTTTGTGACAACTTATTAAAGTTGATATTATTTCTTCCAATTTATAATTAATAATATATTCTTTTTTACATTATTGACATTCCCATAATTAATAAAATGGTATACATCTGATGTGGTAACATATAATTATTTGCATGAATATTTTTCATTATCAATAATAAAGTAAGGACCAAAAAGTGTAAATATTACATTAGAATATTGCAACTAAACATTAACTCTTGATATTTAGATATTATGTGCATAACTTGATGCATCCTGTATAAGAAAATTCATTATAAACAAGGCCTTTTTCATTATAATTTATATAAATGGACTGTGTTTATATTAAGTAGCCATTAACACTTAGTATAAATATTGATACATAGTGCATTTTACAGCCTGAATATTGGCCTATTGATAACAATCTGTAAACTTTTAAGTCAGATTTTGTGAGTAATAATAATATAATGGATCAATAAATTAATGTTTATTACATTAATTGGTTGATTTTATTTGCTGTGGCAATTGTGCATTTTCTGATATTTACGCACTAGTATCCAATTGGTTGGTTTCACCTTCAATCATCCAGGCAATAGGAAACATGGTTACTGTCAAACCGCAGGCTTGACCCGCCAGCAAGGTTCCAACCAAGCGGGTTTGTGACCCACAATCTGATTACCCGGTCACTTGAAGCCAGACTAGGAAGTCAACTTGGATTACCAAATCAATTAACATGAACATATGTTGATCCTTCATGGTGGATACCTTGTTTTGGTGCTTGACTCATTAGCAGAATCAAGCCACCCCCTCTTTCATCCAGCTGTGTGATCACCAATCATGTTCCTGCTATCCATTGATTCACAATAGCTATATAATTACTATCTCACAATAAAGATTATTATCTATCCTCTAAATATTTTTCCCCTTGTAACTCTGCTAAAACAACACAGTTACAACATTACCACCCTGAGACCAAATGTGGTTGGGGTGGCAACCACATTTCTTATTGTCTGTGCAATTGGATGTGAAACCAACCACTTGGACAAGAGTGCGTAAATATCTGAAAATGCACAATTGCCACAGCAAATAAAATCAGCCAATTAATGGTAATAAACAGTAGTTTATTGATCCATTACATTATTATTACTCACAAAATCCAACTAAAAAATTTACAGAATTTTTATCAATAGGCAAATATGCAGGCTGTAAAATGCACTATGTATCAATATTTATACTAAGTGTTAATGGCTACCTAATATAAACACAGTCTATTTATATAAATTACAACAAAAAAGGCCTTGTTTACAATGAATTTTATTATACAGAATGCATTGAGTTATATACATAATATCAAATATCAGAACTTAACACATACCTGCAATATTCTAATGCAATATTTACATTTATGGTCTTTAATTTATTATTGATAATGAAAAACTTCAGGCGTTGATGGTAGTACTATAAAAACAGGTTTTTGATGTACTACCATTAACATGTCAAATATCTAAAACTTGATAAACAAATTAGAAGCACACCTGCAAAAGGTTGTTGAAATAAAAAATATCAGAGGAATAGTAACAGGAAAGCTGGGTAACAAGGGCCAGCCACTAATCCAGCCAAAAGAAGATGCTCTAAATAAATTGGGAAATATTATAGATGGAAAGAACAAAGAAGTGTTACTTAATCTACAGGGAAAAATTCTATCAAGTCTGAAGTTCAATGATGCAGCCTAAAATTTATTGGAGTTCTGGCAAGGGGACAAAGAAAACAATAAGAAAATCAAGCTGATTGAAGGAACTGAAATTTTAAAGGAAATAAACATAAATGAAGAGGAAACTGATCAAATGGAAACAAATGAAAATGAAGCACAATCAAGAAGCAGAAAAGCTACAATAAACAATGAACATGTATCAAATGAAAATCAAGAAACAGAACAAGTAGCACAGAAATAAGGAAGATAAGACCCAGGAAATCAAATGAAGAGCAGCCAACACTCATGAAGTTTGCTGAAGGGGCACCAGTGGCTGAAGGGGCCGCAGGAGAAACAATAAGTAAGTTTTTTATGTTTTTCTTATATTTACTTTAGTTATAACTAGGAATGGGGACAAGGTTGCTGAAGTGGCAGCCTTTAAACCCAGTTGGTTTTACAGGGGTTACCAATCATTGTTAGCCCCTGTAAAGCAAATAAATCAAAATGAGATAAATAAAATAATTCAAATGAACATGAATCAATATGGAAATAGGGAAGCAAAAAACAAGGAATATTTACCACCCGCAGGGTGCTTGCCGTGGATTAGGGAAGTATATAAAATAGGAGTAAAAATCAATTTCAAAGAGATGAATGAAATTTGAGGGGATATCAAGTTGAATTTTGATGAATATATTTATGAAAGTATTCAAAGATTTCTGTTTTCAAACATGAATGAACATGAAAAAATCTAATAAAACAGACTTTCAAATAGGACCAGAATATCTTAAAACTGAAATTTTCAACAAAGTGTTCAAAGCATTATCAAATAAAGTTGGGGACACAGTCCTTGTGAATAAGCTCAAGCCTTTATTAATTTTGTTTGCTGAGACATGGAGGCAGATACAAGCTGGGTGCCCCCTGGAACCATCTTCAAGTTCAGCTAAACGTCCTACATCAACAGATTAATTCAAATATATAAAAAATTATGCATGTTTTCAGAAAAATGTACCTCTCAAAGGATTCACGTTGCAACATACTTAGGAATCCTATTACATTGCATATTAATAACAAATGTTAAAAAGTTGGAGGACATATCAATTCAAATAGACATATGCCAATTAGCACTAGAACAACAGAAGACACCACAGGGGTACAGGACAGTTGATCATGTCCTGTACAACTCCTTTGCACTGGCATGGCTTTTTGGGTATTATGCGCCTCCCAAAAAGAGCCTATTAATCAATTTGCTTACCCAATTGTCTTTTATTAAGCATTCAGCAACCACCAGGGTGCTGATTGCCATCCCTCTAGCAATTGCATCCAGAGTTGTCCACCACGTACAGAATAGTATGTGGTCCTGTTTAGACACATTAGCAGAAAATTTAGTTTTGGGGTATAATACCCCAGAATAATCACATTCCCCTTTGCAATTTGCATCCCCCTAATAAATCATCTTCCCTTGCAATTTATCTTTTATTTTCATTTTAAAATTTCATTTTAAACATTAAACTTAAACATTAAAATATTAAAATTAAAATTTTATTATTTAAATTTTAATTGTTAGAGTTGTGTAAATGAGGTCTAAACTCAAATAAAAGTTGTGGGGATAAATTGCCCAGACTAAAATCAGAACCAAGAAAAAAGATGTTCAATGAAGCTTTAAACCTAAAAATCTATGAAGGAAAGAAACAAAACATGAAATGAAGATGATTAAATGATACAGGAAACAGGAGATGTAAATGGACCACCAAAAAGAAATGATTTTGAGATAAAGGGTACAAAACCTGCTGGTCCTGTGTGGAGACTTTCCTCAGCCATGCCAAGACAGCGGCAGCTGCGGCCTGAGAAGGGGGTATCTTTGACTCCAGGGTGACTTTCATATATTGAGGAATGTCTTTATTGAGTAGGTAAACCTATCTGAAGACAACTTTCCAGAGGGGAAATGGGGGGAACTATAACTCAACTGGGGGATGCAAATGTGGATCTGATTGGCTGGCTGGAAATATTTTCACCTCTTGATTGGAGACTTCTGCCAAAGCATAATTGACGCCATAATTTGATATTTCTGGGCAACCGGCCAGTTGACCGTCAAGCACCACTGGGTAGTGATATCTTGTAATCTTCAACATGTAAATATTTGGACAAAATTCAGGGAGATGCAGGTTAATTCCTTCACCATTAACAGGGGCAGCTTTAACCCATTTTTTTGTCAATGACTAGATTTAAATCATCTAATATTTTCAAGGGTTTTGCCGCTTTCTTGTTCCCATTCTTTTTCTTTGGGCAATCTATTCCAGGCAAAATTGACACTACTGTGACATTAATATTTAAGTTTTAATACTTTAAATTCAGAACCTAAACGTAAAAATGCGGGATTGTCAAATCCTTGGTCCAAATTTCAAATCACTTTTGCGGGCAACTCAGCTGAGTGAAAATTAAAATATTAAATAAAATTAACCATTTAATTTGACTTTTTTTGGTTTATTTAAATTGGCAAATTTCAAATCCCTCAAGAAGATAACTCAACTAACAAAAGGCGAAACTCAGCAAATAAATGTGGGATACATGAATCAGAAATGCAGGATTTTAATGTACAATTTAATATTTCCTGTATGTCAAACAAATCATAGAAATCATGTAAAAATTAAAAAATATGAAATTGTGGGATTATCAAATCCAAGAACCAAGTTTCAAATCATAATTGTGAGGAATTTGAAATAAATATAAATTATGGGCATCTCAAATAGGAAATCAAAGTATCTAGAGTGGATTTATGCTAATTCTTTTAGGAATCATAGCCATTCTCAAAAATCACCCTATTCCATTTTAGTGAGGCTAAAAGTTAGATCCTACTATTCAAAAAATTAACATATTTAACAATGAAATTGTTGTAACTGTGCTATTTTAGCAGAGTTAAAAGGGGAAAATATTTAGAAACTAGATAATAATCTTTATTGAAAGATAGGGATTATATAGTCATTGTGAATCAAGGATAACAGGAACATGATTGTGTTGATCACACAGTTGGATGGTGAAGGGGGTGGCTTGATCCTGGTAATGAGTCAAGCGCCAAAACAAGGTATCCACCATAAGGGATCATCATCTGTTCATATTGTTGTATTTGGCAATTTGAGTTGACTTCCTAGTCTGGCTTTGAGTGACCGGGTAATTGGATTGCAGGTCACAAACCCGCTTACTCAGAACCTTGCTGGTGGGTTGAGCCTGCTGTTTCAACAAAATCAACTAAAATATACACTCCTCTTTTTGAGTTTAAGTTTTTTAATAAAAATTTATTATGTTTTCTTCCAATAACAACCAAATAAACAAGCTGTTCCTTGGCCTTGACAAAATCATGCAGGGCTACACTGGGTCTTCTAATAGTGAAGCCTCCCTTTATGGCTACTCCCAACCTGCAGGCCCCTCTGCAAGCACCACCCAGGAGTGTGTTTTTTCTCCTGCATCATCAAGCATGGCCCTGTTTGCCCATCATGCACAGGCAACCACCAACCCAAATCCTGTGTCAACACTAATACCTGGAATTGGGCAATTGAGCCATGGGGTCACCCAGAGAGTCCCAAATCCTGAAACAGCCAATCAGATGGCACTTTCTGGTTCTCAAGGCAGACACACCCCACCTCCAGCCAGTCAGCCTGAGAGATGCAGAAGAAAACTAATCACTCCAAAGATTGTTCCTGAAATGGTTGAAGAGCAAGGGATGCTTATGTTCCTTGGGGAAATTGTGGCCGCAATGGGTTTTGTAAAGTCCACTGTGGCTGCAACCCTGCAAGCCTATGCCAACTGTGGCCCCTATCAATAAGACCCCAACTGGTGCCCGTACTTTGACTGAAGGTGACACAGCCCATCCCCTTATGATGGCCATTATGGAACGTGATCTGCAGATGCCCCTGGTCCAGGTACGTCTCCAGCTGGGACTCCACAGCATATTCACCAACAAAAGAACAGTGAATTTGTGGATGCACGGAGTTGTGGTTGCGGCCCAAATCTTATCCAATCAGGTTCTCAGTGGCCTCATTTTGGTGGATACTGACCCCTATGATTTTACTATCATCAATTTTATCAAAGAGAGGGCAATGAGGGCCTGTAATGACGTAATCTTCCTATCATATGCTAGGATCTTGGCCAGTATCTAAGACTTTGAAGAGAAACGTACCCAGTCTGACGTGTTCAAGCATGGCCCAATATTGTATTGTTTTGTTGGGGTTTTATTGGCAGTTTACCCATTGGGTGTCAATCATTACTCCGCAATATCAAACACCGCAGATGGGTATGTCTACCAGAAAGAGCTCAAGGTCATGCTGGAGGAGTGGGCCACACAAAACGCTGTGCACACAGTTGTACTGAGTGCAGAGATGGAGCAGCGGGAATGAGCAACCCAAGAAATCAGGGCTGTGGGGCATACCTGTTGGTCCTATCCCATCAACCACGCCAACATGTATCTTGCAGATGTATGTCTCTACAATTTTGGTTCTGCCCTCAGGCGCTTAAAGCCTGCCACTTACAACAAACTGTGCACCCAAATCAATAAGGGGTATGAGTTTTTCCCTTCTGTGTTTGTCCTAGACTTATTTGATCTCATCATCTTCTATGCAAGTGATAGTGATAAATCAAGAAAGGACTCCTGCCTCTCCCACACCAGTCCATCTGTTTTGTCAAGCCTGTATACATGACAGAAGAAGAATTCAAGCAATTGAAGCAAACCGCTCTTGCCGCCCCTTCCCAGTCAGCAAACCCTGCCTCCCCAACCCCCATCAAGTCCTGCGTTCCAACCCTGAGTCCCAAGCCACTACCAATCCCCCCACTATCTCTGATGCTGTCCCTTTCACAGGCGCAGATGAAGGCAATGTTTATTCCGCCCATTCCCTCCCCTTCTCATCCTTTGATTATTAAATAAATCTTTTCTTTGTGACAACTTATTAAAATGCATATCTCTCTTTCAATTCATAATTAATAATATAGTATTTTTAAATTATCAACATTTCACATAATTAATACAATGTTGTACATTTGATTTGGTAACATATAATTATTTGCATGAACATTTTTCATTATCAATAATAAATTAAGAACCACAAATGTAAATATTGCAAATAGACGTCAACTCTTGATATTTAGAAATTATATGCATAACCAATTCATTTTTTTAATAAAATTCATTGTAAACAAGGCCTTTTTCATTGTAATTTATTGAAATGGACTGTGTTTATATTAGAGAGCCATTAATGCTTAGTACAAATATTAATAATTAGTGCATTTTACAGCCTATATATTTACCTATTGGTAATAATTCTGTAAATTTTCCAGTTGGATTTTGCAAGGTAATGATAATGTAATGGATTAATAAATTACTGTTTATTATCATTAATTGGCTGATTTTTTTTGCTGTGGCAATAGTGCATTTCTGATATTTATGCACTAGTATCCAATTAGTTGGTTTCACATCCAATTGCACAGGCAATAGGAAATCAAGTTGTCACCCCAACCACATTTGGTCTCAGGGTGGTAACCATGTTTCCTATTGCCTGTGCAATTGGATGTGAAGCCAACCAATTGGATACCAGCACAAACTATCAGAAAATACACAATTACCACAGCAAAGAAAATCAGCCAATTAATGACAATGAACAGAAATTTATTAACACATTATATTATTATTACCTCACAAAATCCAACTAAAAAGTTTATAGAGTTATTACCAATATGTAAATATACAGGCTGTAAAATGCACTATGTATCAATATTTTTACTAAGCGTTAATGGCTCTCTAATATAAACACAATCCATTTTAATAAATAACAATGAAAAAAGCCAAGTTTACAATGAATTTTATTACAAAAATACATTGAGTTATGCACATAATATCAAAATATCAAGAGTCAACATCTAATTGCAATATTCTAATGCAATATTTACATTTATGGTCTTTAATTTATTAATGATGATGAAAAATATTCACACATTGAAGGTAGTACTATAAAAACCAGTTTTTTGATGTAATTAAAACAAAATGTCAAATATCTAAAACTTGATAACCAAATTAGAAGCACACCTGCAAAAGGTTGTTGAAATAAAAAATATCAGGGGAATAGTAACAGGAAAGCTGGGTAACAAGGGCCAGCCACTAATCCAGCCAAAAGAAGATGCTCTAAATAAATTGAGAAATATTATAGATGAAAAGAACAAAGAAGCGTTCCTTAATCTACAGGGAACAATCCTATCAAGTCTGAAGTTCAATGACACAGCCTACACTTTGTGGGAGTTCTGACAGGAGGCCAAAGAAAACAATAAGAAGATCAAACTGATTGAAGGAACTGAAATCCCACAGGAAATAAACACCAACAAAGAGGGAAATAACCAAACAGAAACAGATGAAAACAAAGCACAGTCAAGAAGCAGGAGCGCCTCAAAAAACAAAGAAAATTCAAATAATAAAAATCAAGAGGAAACACAAGTAACACAGAAAATAAGGAAAATCATACCCAGAAAAACAAATGAAGAGCAGCCAACACTCATTAAGTTTGCTGGAGGGGCGCCTGTGGCTGAGGGGGCCACAGGGGAAACAATCAGTAAGTATTTTTATGTTTTATTTGTATTTACTTTAGTTATGACTAGGGATGGGGACAAGGTCGTAGAAGTGGCGGCTTTTACGCCAAGTTGGTTCTACGGGGGTTACCAATTACTGGTAGCCCCTGTTAAACAAATAAATAAAATCAAATAAATAAATTAGTACAAGATAACATCAATCAATATGCAACAAAAGACACAATTAATAGGGAATTCAAAGTGCCAGAAGGAATCTCAACATGGGTCAAAGAAGCCTATGAAGTAGGCACAAGTATCAACTTCAAAGGAATGATGGATATCCAAATAAATGCCAACATGAATTCCAATGAATATATATTTGAATGCCTTGAACATTTTCCATTTTCAACT
This sequence comes from Entomophthora muscae, assembly GCA_014839935.2. NCBI lineage: Eukaryota > Fungi > Entomophthoromycota > Entomophthoromycetes > Entomophthorales > Entomophthoraceae > Entomophthora > Entomophthora muscae. Next base: position 33,396 of record QTSX02000271.1, on the reverse strand, counting down.
ATGAACACATATAAAATAAACCTGAAAAAAGTCAATTTCACATTTCACAAGAAAACATCAAAGCCACAATATTCAATAATTTAATAAAATCAATATCAAATCAAACAGGCAATGCATTTTTAGTCAATAAGATGAGACCTTTATTCATATCATTTGCTATCAGACACCCACCCGCTAGGGAGTAACCCCCCTAGGTGGTGAATTATTGCCAAAGGGTTCAATCCTGTGACCAGAGATCCCACAGGTAAGGAGATCATTCCCAGATGGAATAACTCTCCAAGGAGCTGGTACCAACCTAGGAGGGGATTAAAGCGGCCCAGAAAGAAGTACACACCAAGATAACTTAATAAAAAGGCCAAAGCCAAGGGACAAAACACTTGAGGTTTGTTTGCCAATGGGGGAGAACCATAAAACTTAGCTTCCTCACGCACAGGAGGATTATTGGAGATGGGGCTTGCTGTATACCAAACTCCTGGAATCACGCGGCGCCACGAGCTATCCAGAAAATGGGAATCTGCTGTTGTGCCTGAATCAGCATGGGAACATATAGAGAGGCTGGCAAACGACATCAAAGTCAGGACTAACCAGAGTAGCCATTTATACCCAAGCCACTCCCCATGAGGAGTCTTGGGCAATTTCATGGCCTTGGAAATTTAGAGGTTGTGTAAAAATAAAATTAACAAACAGTCACTTGGGCAAATATAGACTTTATTGATTGAACAAATAATTAAATGTGGCTTACCAGCTTTTTATAGCCTGATAACAAAAATAATATAGGAAAAGAAGTTTGGGGAAGTTGGGGATAAAATAGAGATTTGGCAGTTGGATTATTCAAACTGGAGATCATCAATTATTTCCTTATGGTTTTGAAACTCTTCTTTTTACAAGGTTTCATATTTTTCCTTAACTAAAATATCTTTTCCTGATAGACCTGGCAAAAACTCATCCCCACAACAGCTGGAGAGCAAGGAGGAGACCTTGGCAGGGACAACAGAAGGAACAGCCAGCAGAAAACCCAAAACTGAACACAGAAAGTCTTCCGCTTCAATATTAGAGCCAATGTCACCAATTTTTGTGAATAAACGTTTCAAATCAATGTTGTTGATTGTTGATTGGCTGGAAGGTAGTTTGAGAGGTAATGATTGGTTTGGATTTAAGTTAACGTTCACTTTAGATGAATTTTTATCAACCAAGTTGAAAAGCAACCCAGGTTCAAATTTTGGTGCTGAACCCAAGGAATCCAAAGCCATTTCTGGTTTCAAAGCAGAAGGTAATAAAGAACAGATATTACTTACTAACCCATTCTTTTTAGGAATTTCAGAGACAAACAAAGGGGCAATAACTTCTGCTTCTTTAAATGTTGATAAATTGTTGTCAAGAATGTTGACAAGGGCATTCATGACATTTGCAGAGGCGTGGGTTGTGGATGCCTCCAAAATGCCCAACTCTCCTTTACCCAATTTTTTAAACACGGCCTATAAAAATTGATTAGTTATAATCTACAAGAAATTCTGCTTATTTGCAGAAATCTATACCTCACAGCAACTGCATCTTGCTTTTTACCTCAGGGTAGTACTACACTGCATTATGAAGGCCAACATGAAGAAGCTGGGGGACATCCCCCTTTAAATGGACGTCTGCTGGCTGGCACTGGATAAAATGAAGATACTGCAAGGCTACCAAACCGTAGAGCATGTCTTATACAGCTGTTTTATGTTAGCTTTGTTGTACGGGTACACAATACCTCCAGAGAACCAACTCCTTGTTAATTTGCTTTCAATATTGCCTTTTATAAGATGCTCCGCCACCACCGGGGTGTTGAGCACCACCTCTCTAGCAATTGGCACCAGAGTTATCCACCATAAACAGAATAGTACATGGTCCCAATTGGATGCAGTAGCAGAAAATATAATTTTGGAGAATAATACCCCGTAATAATCACATTCCCCTTTGCAATTTGCATCCCCCTAATAAATCATCTTTCCTTGCAATTTATCTTTTATTTTAAATTTTTATTTTAAATTTTTATTTTAAATATTAAAATTTTAATATTGAAACATGCCATATTATAATTTTAATAGTAAAATTATAAAATTAAATATTTTAAAATTCCAAATTTTAATTACTAAAATTTTAATATTAAATATTTCAATGTTAAATAATTCACAATTAAATAAAAATATTTAAACTTTAATAGATAAATTTTAAGATTTATAATTATAATTTTACTTTTAATATTTTAAGATTGTTTTAAATTTTAATAGGTAAATTATAATAGTAATATATCTAAATATATTATAAGACATTAGTTATAGTTGCAACCACGTCAAATAATAAAAACTAAGATAAAAATATTTTTATTTACTAGCCTGTTGAGTACTGGTTCATTTATTATATAGAAAAACAACAAGAATTGAATTTATCTGCATCACGTGGCCTGCTCAACTATTGTTCTAAACAAGTGATTGTTTAGAACTTGTTTACCTTTCCCTTGTAATATGATTTGATTAATATATTTGATATGCTTGACCTGCGTCCTAAGTACTAATTAGTAAGCAACACATGAAAATCATTGGTTTTTGTGTTGTGTGGCTATAGTGGCACTGAAATAAGAATTATCAGGTGATGTCTCACAAGGTCACATCTGTAGCTTTTAAAAAATACATTGTACTAAAAAGGGTTCACATTTATTCAAATAAAAATAATCTATTTATATCTTTTTTAATCTATTTATTTATTAGCGCAACAGTCAATACAACATTTAGTGCATTATAATAAAAATATGTGTCTCTATATCTAGTATAATTAATTTTACTTACCTTTTCTATGTATTCTTATATGTCTATAATACAATCCAATGTCTCCTTGTTATATATAAATAATAATTTTTGCGTCCTAATAAAACAAAATAAATAAAACTGAAAACAATTGATATCCAGAGCATCCATTTATCTGATTATGTCGTAACTGTGCTGTTTTAGCAGAGTTACACGGGGAAAAATATTTAGAAGATAGATAATAATCTTTATTGTGAGATAGTGATTATATAGCTATTGTGAATCAATGGATAGCAGGAACATAATTGGTGATCACACGGCTGGATGGAAGAGGGGGTGGCTTGATCCTGATAACAAGTCAAGCGCCAAATTGAGATATCCACTGTGAAGGATTGTCATCTGATCAAGTTGATAGATTTGGTAATTTGAGTTGACTTCCTAGTCTGGCTTCAAGTGACCGGGTAATTGGATTGCAGGTCACAAACCTGCTTGTTTGGAACCTTGCTGGCGGGTTGAGCCTGCGGTTTCAACACCCCCCCCCGGCTGAAGGTCGGTCTCTTCTGGAGGCAGGTTGTCAGGAGGTTGTTGGGAGCCCAGGCGCCATATTGAACCAGTTGTTGCTCAGTGGCGGGCAGGGCAGTTTCTTGTTGTTTCTGCCTTGCTTTGCAGGGTCGTAGGCGGTTGTGGTGTAAGGTCTTGTCTTGCTTGCGTTTCCTGAGCCCTTGCACAAGGTAACTGTTATTGTCGTTTACCTTTAGAATGATTGCTGGCCCTACTTTTTTGGGTTGTAGTTTGCTTTTGTCAACATTCATGACCCAGACTTTATCCCTGACTTCATGTCTTTGACAGATGGGAATGAAGGTCTTTTGTAAGCATTCCTTTTCTTTGGCTGCTTGTTTGCTGTTGGCTTCTATTACTTGAGGATCTGAGCAAGGGGGGACTTGACTTGGAATTTCCAGTTTGGGTCCTGTCAATGCTTGAATGATATTTGGCTGTATGCCGTATACCAGTTCAAACGGGCTTTTTCCAGTGGATCTGTTCACTCGGGTTTGGCACACAAGTAATGCAGTCAGTAGCTGCTTATACCAGTCTTCAGGTCTCCCGGCGGTGAGTTTGGCTAAGGCTTGCACAAGGCTATCATTAAGCCGCTCTACCCGTCCATTGGCCTGTGGATGGTATGGTGTTGTGACAGTGTGTTTGACCCCATTCTTGGTGAGGTACACATTGTTGTCTTTGGAGGTCAATTCTTTGCCCCCATTGGTTATCAGGAGTTCTGGCTTTCCAAACCTGCTGATTATTTCCTTGCCAATGAATTGTCGGACGTTGTTACCAGTGTGCATTTTCACCGCTTGGGCTACTGGCCACCTTGTTGCAAAATTGATGGCTATGATGATGTATTTTTTATTGTTGTGTTTTCCTGGCATGGGGCCCACAATGTCAAGAGCCCATACCTTGAACAGTAGTTGGGTTTTAATGGGGAGTACAGACTTAGGCGGGGTTTTGCTTTTGGTAAACTTTTTGCAGACCTCACACTGTTCTAGCACTTCCTGAACATTGCGGTATAAGGTTGGCCACCAGGCTTTATGTTTTAGGAATTCATATAGATTTTGGCTCTTGGTATGTCCAAGATCTCTGTGGTAGCAAAGGATGGTATCAACTTGTTGATGTGTGGGGATGTAGGGGATGGTTGTGCCATCCGGCATTTTTCTGTGAAGAGTCCCGTATACATCCGCAAAGAGGCATTCTTGATGATTGTTTCTTTGGTGATATCAGTTGTGCCTGTGTGGAACCCTTTGCTTTTGTATGGAGCACTAGGAGAGGCCAGTCTGGATTGAGCCCATTCTCTTCCCTAGAAGCGCAGACATACAGGCAGGACAGGGCGTCTGCCATAGCAAGTTTGGCCCTGGGCTTATATTGAATGAGCATGTTAAACCTTTCTAAGATTTCCATCCACTGTGCTTGGCAACGTGACAGGTTTGCTTGTGTCTTGAAATAGATGAGCAACTTATGATTGGTTAGTGCTGTGAATTCTTCCTGCCATTCCAGGTAACAGCGCCATTTGACTAGGCAGTGTACAATGGCCAACAGTTCTTTGTTGTGGATTGGGTATTGACACTTGCCATCTGTCAGTTTGCGCGACTCATAGGCTACAGGCAGGAAATCACCATCACTAATTTGAATTTGTAGTACTCCCCCAATGGATGCATCTGAAGCGTTGGTTTCCATCTGGTATTCCCCGTCTTGTTTGGGGTATTGTAAGATGGGCGCTGTTGTGAGCTTTTCCTTGAGACGTCTAAAACAGAGGTCACGTTGGGGGGTCCATACAAACTTGGACTTAGCGCCTGTTATGGCGGACAAGGGGGCAGTTAAGACGCCGCAGTTGGGTATGAAGCGTCATACATAGGCTACCATTCCCAAGAAAGTGTGGGGTTCTGATTTGTCCTTGGGAGGTGGCATTTTGCAGATGGCTTGTATCTTTTGGTTGTCAGGTTTGATGCCGTCTTTTGAGACTATGTGTCCCAAGAAGGGTAGTTGCTCTCAGAAGAACTGGCATTTGGAGGGCTTGGCCAACAGTTTGTGTTGTGCCAGGGTCGCAAAGACTTCCTACAGGTCTTTGTGGTGCTGTTCCACTAAGGGGCTGTAGACAATAATATTGTCCAGGTACACTAGTGCGTGTTTTCCTATGTGTGGCGCAAACACTTTGTTCATGAAGGTTACAAAGGTGAACGGGGCATTGGTCATGCCAAAGTTGAGTACCACACATTTGTAGGAACTGTACTTAGTGCAGAAGGCTGTTTTGGGGATGTCTTCCTCCTTGATACAAATCTGATTGTAGCCTGCAGTTAGATCAATCTTGGAGAAGACAGAGGCCCCTCCCAAGGCGTCAAAGAGATTGTCAATTAGTGGTAATGGGTAACAATTCTTAATGGTGACTTTGTTTAAGGCGCAATAGTCTGTGACCAGGCGTAAGGTACCGTCCTTTTTAGCCACAAAGAATACGGCAGCCCCAAAGGGAGACTGTGAGGGGCAGATAAGTCCTTTTTCCAGTGCCTTCTTGAGATAGGCGCACAGGGTGTTGTCCTTGTTTGGGATTAGCCTGCAAATGGGGCGTGCCTTGGGTACAGCCCCCTTGAGTTGGATTGAGTGCTGGATGTGTTTCTCAGGGGGTAGTCCAGGTAACGCCTCCTAGAAGATTTCTGGGTGCCAGGCCACAATGTCGCAATCTTGCAGTGTGGAGGTGTCCTGATGATCCTTGAAGTGTATGATTTCATACTGGCAAGAGTCCCAGTCAATTGCTTTCAGGCTTTCTTTCTTGTCCAAAGTCTCTGTGATGCGTAAAAAGACGTGGTCTTGTAGGAGTTGGTCTACAGAGTCCAGGTAGATTTGGTGGTTGACACCTTCACGCTTGATGGTCAACACTGAGGTTGCCCAGTCCACGTGGGGGTTGTTTTTCCGTAACCAGTCTAGTCCCAGTACAATTTCAAACTTAGGGTAGTCAATGATGGGACCTTGGATGGTGGAGTGAAGGTTCTCAAGCATGACGGAGAAGAGAGCAGTTTATTTTGTCACGGCAATGTGGTGTTCATCATCCAGGACCACGTTTTTAATCCGCAAAGGATTAGTGACCAGCTTGAATTTATCCACAAAGCTGCTGTTGACTAAGGTTCAATCTGCGCCCAAGTCCAAGAGTGCTGAGCCTGTGTAACTGCAAAAGCAGAAAGGGTAAGACATCAATTTATTGGGATTTCTGGTGATGGTGTACAGTACTGGGTCTTCCAAGGGCACTTGGATCATTGGGCATTGGTCCACGTCCTTGGGTTGGTACTCATCATTGGGCAAGTCAGGAGTTGCGTGGGAAGAGCTTGGCTTGCCTAGTGCTCTCCCTGGGCTTTTCCCTTATCTTGGTTACCTTGCGTGATGGTGACATGGAAATGCGTACAATTTGATTGGCTGTTATTTCCATTCCCATTCCCATTTGAACCCATGGGTTTGTGGTTGTTGTTGTTGCCGTTGCCTCCAGGAGGTGGTTGAGAGGAGCGCCCGCTTGGATGGGAGTCCTTGGGTCTTTCTTGTTTCCCAGTCTGTGCCTTGTGCAGAGCATTGGATGTTTGTTCCGCTTTTTCTGCTTCACGGTACAGGCTTTGCAGATTGGTAACCTGGTCCAGGTTCACATGTCTCATCACGTGCAACTTGAGAGCGTCGTAGTACATGAGGTGTGTTGCTGGGGTGTCAAAGGCCATGTTGGATGGGGCATGGAGACAGAGTTCCTTGTAGGCGCGGGTGAGTTCCTTCAAAGTGCCTGTCTGGGTTAGGTTATTTACTTGGTGTATGATCATGAGCGCTGTATCCTTAAGTACAAATCTTGCCAAGAAGTCCTGTTTGAAGGTGTCCCAGTTCTTGTTAGTGTGCTCTTTGTGCCACTTGTTGCACCAGGTGCCAGCGTCATGGGTCACACAAATGGAAATCTCTGCAATCCAAAATTGCTGTGGGCATTCCATCTGAGCCAGCTTGCTTTGGGCGGACTGGATCCATGCAGCAGCATTGTTGTTGTTGGCCCCTGCAAAGGGCTCCAAGGCGGCGCTGCAAAGTCTTTGTGCAACATAGGCGGGCATGGTGGTTTTGTCAGCTGGTTGTGGCATCAAGGAAGGCGCCTGATAGAACCCTTGGGCGGACAGGGCGTTGAAGGGGGGTAGCGGGATCACTGTGTTTTGGTAGAGAACAAAGCCATCAGGTATCTCAGTACCAGGAGTATACGGCGTCCAGTCGGGCAGGAGGCCAGACATAATTCTGTTGAGGATTTGTTGGCCGCAGTGTGTGCGGGCAACAGGCGGAATTTTTCAAGATAAGGTAGGATGGAGAACCTACCTGTGCTACCAATGTTGTAACTGTGCTGTTTTAGCAGAGTTACACGGGGAAAAATAATTAGAAGATAGATAATAATCTTTATTGTGAGATAGTGATTATATAGCTATTGTGAATCAATGAATAGCAGGAACATGATTGATGATCACATGGCTGGATGGAAGGGGGTGGCTTGATCCTGATAACAAGTCAAGCGCCAAATTGAGATATCCACTGCGAAGGATTGTCATCTGTTCAAGTTGATAGATTTGGTAATTCAAGTTGACTTCCTAGTCTGGCTTCAAGTGACTGGGTAATTGGATTGCGGGTCACAAACCCGCTTGGTTGGAACCTTGCTGGCGGGTTGAGCCTGCGGTTTTGACAATTAGCTCAGATGCAAGGGCTTTAGGGAGGAAGGATTCAGAGTGCTTGTAAAAAGCTGCCACCACATTAGGTGGAATCTCAAACTAACTGACCTCAAGAATGTTAAAGAGATCTTTGGTGTCCTGAGGAAGGCCTTTCTTCACCTTATTATTGATCCACCTGAAGACCTTCTCAATTGGGTTAAGGAATGGAGAATATGGGGGGAGGAAGAGAAGCCTCATTGGATAATCAGCAAGGCAGTGGTTGGAGGTGTGGCTGTTTTTGTCAATGGGTGGGAGCTCAGAAACAACCAGATCCACTTTGTGGAGCCCAACATTTTCAAGCACAACAATATTGGTTGTATTGCAATTATTGATCCAAAGGTACTCCTTGACAGTTCAGAGAAAATTTAGAAATGTCTCACTGTTATGAGAGCCCTTAATCATTTGATATGGGTCCAATCCACGGGGACCAAGAAGCACTACCATGGAATATGTTTGGGAACAAACAGCTGCACAATGTGCTACACTATCCTTGGAACCCTTCTTGACCCACTCATGCCTAGACCTGAGTGAGGAGGAAAACAAAAATTCATCTATATAGAAGAACTGTACATTGTCAGTCTGCTTTAGAGCAAGATAGGTCTTGGCATAAATGCATAAATCTTTGATGGTCTTCTTGCTGTTCTTATTGTACAGAGAAATCCCCAGTACTTTCCATGAGAAGCCCAACTCAACCATGGTTTTGTAGACAAGAGTTTTTGAAACCAAAAGCCCAAACTCTGTGGCCAACATTGATTGGAAAGCAAGCGTGTCCAGGTGGCAATCCATGGTAACCCACTGCTTGATTGCATCAATATGAACATGCTAAAGAAGTTTTGGCTGCTGCTTAGCCTGAGTGAATTTGCCAATTTGTCTGGTGTTGCCATATTTGGTGTTGAGGTTGCCAATACTGTAAATTCAGAACCTGAACGTAAAAATGTGGGATTGTCAAATCCTTGGTCCAAATTTTGAATCACTTTTGCAGGCAACTCAGCTGAGTGAAAAATAAAATATTTAATAAAATCAACCATTTATTTTGATTTTTTTGGTTTATTTAAATTGGCAAATTTCAAATCTCTTGAGCAGATAACTCAACTAACAAAAGACAAAACTCAGCAAACAAATGCGGGATACATGAATCAGAAATGCGGGATTCTTTTGTACAATTTGAGATTTCTTGTATTTCAATTGAATCATGGACATCATGTAAAAATTAACGAATCTGAAATTGCGGGATTGTCAAATCCAAGAACCAAGTTTCAAATCATAATTGCAAGGAATTTGAAATAAATATAATTTATTGGTGTCTCAAATAGGAAATCAAAGTATCTAGAGTGGATTTGTGCTAATTCTTTTAGGAATCATAGGCATTCCCAAAAATCACCCTATTCCATTTTAGGACAGCTAAAATTTAGATGCATGATTACAGTAGATTTCAGAAGACGCTAATAATAAAGTAGAATTATATATTACAATCTATCTTATCACATTGTCTTTCCTTTGGTATGTTGATAATGAGCTTGCAATTAATTGCAAGCACATTATCAACATACCAAAGGAAAGACAATGTGATAAGATAGATTGTAATATATAATTCTACTTTATTATTAGCGTCTTCTGAAATCTACTGTAATCAAGTATCCTTAGTAGCAATACATGAATACATAGTTAGTAAACTAATGGTTTATCTTTCCCACCTCTCCTTCTTCCTTGAAAGGAAGTTTTATGGCCCCTGGTGTAGCCAGGGGCCAAAAACTTTTAAAAATTTCTGCATCATCAGGAGAGTAGCTCATAAATTATTATATGGTTTTATGGCTGCTATATTAGTGATTTAAAGTGCAGAATATTGCATCATTTCCAGTTTAGATAATTTTTCATTCCACTTAATTTCATGTCTAAACATGGGTGTTTAGATTGGATTTTTCATTTGATTTTATCCAAAGTGGAGCTTCTTGATTTGGGTTGATTTGTCAAAGTTACTTACTGTACATTCAATTTGGATTCCAGTTCCCGCAATTATTATTTGAGTTTACTAGTGGCATTCAAAAGCAATTTGAAATTTGGTTCTTGGATTTGACAATCCTGCAATTCCAAAAAACATAGTAAACTTAATGGAAATGGTTGATGGATTTGAACGCTTCAAATCTGATTCCAGTTAATTCATTTTGTCCATTGTAAATGTGCAGTTTGACTTGAACTTTGCAAAGTGTCTATGAGTTCATGCGTTTTTAAAAATTCAAATAAATACTCAAAAAAATCAATTTAATTAAAAAAAGGCTATCCCGCAAAAGTGATTCAAAATTTGGACCAAGGATTTGACAATCCCGCATTTTTACGTTCAGGTTCTGAATTTACAGTATATCTGGCCATGACACCAAATTGGGATGTAATATCCTGAACCGCCATTCCCCCGTTTAAGCAGTTGAGGAGAGCTTCATGCTCACTATCTGTCAACCAACACCGGCCCTTGGCAGATACCACAGCATCCTGGCTAGCAGGCTTAGCACAGGGGATGGGAACCTTTGTGTAAAAGGTGGGATCACGCTTGTTTGCAGTGGCATCATCAATGGTAGCATACATCACAGGCGCAGATGGTTCCTCAGTTGTGGCCAGTGACTCATATGATGTATCAAAAACGCAGGGGCAGGAAGTGATGACTCTTGGATCCAGAGAGCGGGGCTGGGTGGCTACTGGGTACACAATGGAGGTATAAGTAACCTCATTGTTACTGGTGACTCTGGTATAGAAGACTTTGGTGGCAGGCCTTGAGAGTGGCTTCTGTCTGGGATTCAGGCTATGTAATCTGGATTGGGATGCAGGAGGTGGTTGACTGGCACTGACGCCATGGGAGGCCTGTGTGTTGGCATGACTCCCCTTGAGTTAGGTTCTGGGTCTGTTCTTGGACCCTCTGGGACGCCCTTGTGGACGGGCTGCCCCGCGGGCTGGTGCAGGAGCTGGTTGGGAATGTGATTGACAGTCCATAAAAATAAAATAAAAAAATTATTTTAGATTAAATATGCATTTATTTAGATTTATTGGTTTAGTTGTGAGTAGTTGTTTTCTCTTGATTTAGCCTTGAATAGTAGCAGATTTTCTATATCCATGATTTGAAGTGAATAATATTGTATCCTTTCCAGTTTTGGATGATTTTAAAGTTTAATCACTTTTTATGTCTAAACATGGTTGTTGAGATTAAATTTTTCATTTGATTTTAGTCATGGTAGAGCTTCTTGATTTAGGTTGGTGTTTCCTAGTGTGCTTACTGTATATTAAATTTGGATTCCAATTCCAGCAATTATTATTTGAGTTTACTAGTGGCATTCAAAAGTGATTTGAAATTTACTTCATGGATTTGACAGTCCTACAATTACAAAAAACATAGTAAACTTAATGAAAATGGTTGATGGATTTGAACGCTTCAAATCTGACTCGAGCTAATTCATTTTGTCCATTGGAAATATGCAGTTTTACTTGAACTTTGCAAAGTGTCTATGAGTTCCCGCATTTTTAAAAATTCAAATAAAAATATAAAAAATCAATTTAATTAAAAAAGACCATCCTACAAAAGCGATTTAAAATTTGGACCAAGGATTTGTCAATCCCGCATTTTTACGTTCAGGTTCTGAATTTACAGTAAATGCCACACATCGCTAGGGTTGGGAAACCAATAAGTTGTTAAAACAACTAATCTATTAAAGTTACATTTTTAAAATGCCATATCCTTCTCAATCCTATTAGAAACCACGTTATTAACGAACCCCTTATCCCAAGGAATAAACTAAATAAAATACAGATTTTCTTTAAATTTTAATAGAAATTATTTAAAAAAATATGAAATCCATGATATTTTTCGGAAATCGGCTCCTAGGATTAAGGGTCTCGGAAATAAGATGGGCGTTGGAAAAGTGTGAAAAAGAACTCAATTCTAGATTTCCGTTGATATAAAGCCAGGAGACACATACTGTAGTTTCAATAAATTGGAGTTTTTGTTGTAATCGGTATTGTAATTATGTTTTAATGATACTGGGGCCATCTCCTTAATATATCTAATTGATCCATTTAATTGGTTGACGCAACTTAAAGCGGGTGGTCCAAGATAGTTAAACTCGCAAGTTGACTTAATTTGATTTAAAATATTATGTTTAGTGCTTCGGCATGTTATAAGAGAATCAAATATTAATTTGTTAAGGCATTTTTAGCACATTTTAATTCATGACTTTACACTATCTTGTTTAACAACACATCTATCAATCACTTATATTCCATCCGCAGAAACTGATCAGTTTATTCTCTCCAAAAGGGTGCCCCTAATTGACAGATGTTCTAAGAACAAAGCTAAACTTACCTAATAAGGCCATGGAGGCAAATTTTGGTTTCTTGCCTGGGGCAATTGTGTTGATTAGGGCCAGGAAGGTCACAATTTCCCATAAATTTTCCATTTCAAATTAAAATGTTTCCTGCTCTGGTAAATAAAACGTCATATGTTGACTAGCTTAAACCAAATCGATCTCATATTTGTGGATTCAAATTAAGGAAACCTGCTGTTGACATCCGGCGTGCACTTGATTTGGCTGAGCCAAGCATCAGAAACCCTTGACCCATTAAATAGGGTTGAGAAATCATATCCCCGCTCAGATGCATTTAACATAACCATTTAAATACGATCCATAATGTTTTATGGAATCCAATTTAAATGTCCAGCATCAAATAAGATGATCTTTTAAAATGATTTAATTTAAAACACACCTTTTTTAAGGCACTTAACACTTTTTCAACACTAGTTTATCAACAATAATATCTGCCTTAAGAGTGGCATCTTTAAAGCGCAATACCAAAAGCATGTATTACATCTAAACGCAGGGCTTAATACAAGGGTGATATTTATTAAATTTCGTTTATTAAAATTTATCAATTGTTTATTATTTATAAAACTTCATTTATTCCCCAACTAATGTTGACTGGGGAAAGAGGCTATGCACCACAATAAATTTTCATTTGAAATACTCTCTTTTAATTATAGCGTGCGCCATAGCAGATAACCTAGTCTTGGACAGTTGATTCCTTGACGAATCCCTTTAAATTCTAAACGAAATGGTAAGATTTCATACACAGTTGGATGGAAGCAAACCAAAGTGACTAAAAATCAAAAGTAAAAATATTTTATAACAATTTACTGGCAATCAGGCGTCAAGACAAACAGCCCAGCGTACGAGCGTAAATCATACTAAATATTTGTATTTAATCTTTATTAACTAAATAGTAACTAGACTATAAAAAGGGCAAGCGTCAAGCGAGAAGAGTCATCAGCTAGAATAACAAACTCTACAATGAAGAACATTAATATTAGCAACACCGGCAAGAAGATCTTCCTTACAGGCGTGACTGGCTTTGTGGGCATGGCTGTCCTCGAGAAGATCCTACGCGACCAATACGATCTAATCGATTGTGTATACACCCTTGCCCGTGCCTCCAAGGGAGAAGCCCCCGCAACTCGAGTCGAGAAAGTTCTGAAGAACCCTGTCTTCGATACTCTTCGCAAATCCCACCCCAACTTCTCCTCAAAGGTTGTAGCTGTAGAAGGCGACTTATCGCAGGATGGACTTGGGCTGAGCGAAGAGGATACTGACAAGTTGGCCAGTGTAGTGGAGACAATTGTCCACTGTGCTGCTTCAATTGAGTTTTGTCTGCCCCTCAAAGAAGCATTTGGGATTAACACCATGGGTGTAGTCCGTCTGCTAGAACTAGCCGACAAATGTAAAAACCTACAGGGCATTGTTCATGTCTCCACTGCTTACGTCAACTGTAACCTCAAGAGCATTGTGATTGAAGAAAAGGTTTACCCCATTGCTATCGGTGACCCCCACTACCTTGTTGAGAACATCCCCAAGATAAGCCAGCCCGAACTGGATAGCCTAGAAGAGAGCGTACTCAAGGAGTATCCTAACACATACACCTTCACCAAGGCTCTCACTGAGCATGTCCTTGTCTCCAAGAGCAGCCAATGGAACATTGCCATCGTCCGCCCAAGTATCATCACTTCTGCCATCTGCAGCCCCACCCCAGGATGGATCCATGGGCTTGCCGCAATTGCTGGAGTCAGTACCCTGATTGGGCTCGGAGCCATTGACATACTTCCTGTTCAGCCCCAAGGTGTCGTTGACGTTGTCCCTGTAGATTATGTGGCCAGCATTGTTGTTGGTGCCATGAACATTATCAAGGACCAACCTGGCTACAAAGTCTACCATGCAACCTCCAGCTGCATCAACCCCTTGACTTGGGAGATGTTCCGTGCCGGAATTCTTGATAGCTGGTTGAAGCAGACAAACCTTGCAAAGAGAGTCTTCCCTCCTAGCCTTGACTTGATCCCTGATCTTGATGAGTTTGAAGAGCGAGTCAAGCAAACTCGCAAGCGCATGTTCTCTTCTGAAGCATACAGTATGGCCAAGCGGGATCCTGCTGGTGCCAAGAAAGTACTTGGCCTGGTTGGGCGCATGGACAGCTCCTACAAGAACTTTCTCTTCTTTGGGATTAACCAGTGGATTTACAAGGCCCACAATATCATTGATTTAGAGAGCAAGCAGAAGTTGCCTGCCAACCATGTCAGCAGAAATGTCTTAGCCACAATGGACTGGCAAGAGTACCTGGAAAACTTCACAAAGGGTATACGTTATTTTGTCCTGGAAAAGCATTTAATTCCTGGCGCCAATAAGCAGAACAAAGATCAGGTTAAGTCCTAAGCATCAACCATGACCTTTAAGCCTTCACAATTGATCTGAAAGTATATTATGTCTTTACCCTGTATCTTTTTATTAAATCTCATAAATAAATCTATTAATTTATCTTTTTATTCCATCAACTTTTATGATCTCATCCAAAGCGTTCCCATAGCAAAAACAAGATTTGATAGATTTAGTTGTGATTTTGATTTTAAATTGGTAAGTTAGCAAACTTTAAACAATCAAATATGAAATTTTCAATAAAATGTGCAGTGAAAAAATACAGATAAAGTCAATTTAAGGATGATAAGAACATAGGAACAACTTATGGCTAAAATATCTTTTCTGCTGTTGAGTATATAATTCTGGAAGTATTTTATACAAAATAAATGGGAAAGTAAAAAGATTTCAATCATTTATTGGATATAAAAAGAAATTTGTAATATACCTGACTAGTAAGCCAGATTTTGTTTGTGTAGATCATGACAGTCATGAGGCTTTACTTATCTCAATTCTCATTTAGCTTACATGCTTGATCCTAGTATAGTATATATTGTTGTTCCACCTTTTACTTAGCAATTGAGTCATTTTTCAAGGAAATGTTTTCTCAGGAGGGAGTAATCAAAAGGTTTGCAGCATCTATTGCTGGGGTCTTAGAAATCAGAGCTTTGTTAATTTTCTTGAGTGTATCTGAGAGATGAGCTTGGTTTTGATCCAACTTGGCCTTGGATACTGATCATTTTGAATATCATTATTCCTGTCTGGCAATTCATACCATGAGTTTTATGTGGTGCATTAACTTGAGGGCTGTTTGTGCACCAACCTATCTGATAAGGGTGCTGTCATTAGGGTCAACTTTCATAGCAATGTCTGAATCCTATTTATTTTGAATATTATTGATACTCAGATTTTAAATCCTTCCTGAGACACTCTTAACTTGGAAGTGATTTCTCCCTTTTGAATATTTCATTTTATTTGCTGTATTAGTATTTTCATCTCTTTTTATGTTTGGATTATCTTCTTTTGGCACAATGTTTTTAGAGGCAGGTGTGATCCCAAATTGATGACAATGATAGCTTGCTTATGTCTGTGCAGTAAGTCATAGGGGCTCTTGCTGTGTTTTGGTTTAATTGAGGGCAGCAGAGCATTAGAGAATTTAGGAGAATGTATGTCCATTAAAGGAGTTATTTGTAGGTAACTTATTAAGTGCTTTAATTAGAGATCTATTCAATCTTTTAATGTTACTATTTTATTGAGAATGATAAGGAATACTGGTTGTGTATTGTATTTCATTTACAGAAAAGGATCTATGTTAGTGCCATTAATTCTGAGCTCTTATCTTTAATTGAGGATGATGTGTTCTTGTCTTAAATATTGTTGATTATTTCCTTGCCAATTAGTTGTCTTGCATTGTTTTCTTTGTGTTCTTTAGCAAATTATGACATGTGTTATCACAAGCCATAATCAATGAATGTGATTATGTACTTATATGACTTTTTTAGTATCAGAAATGTCCACAAATATCCTATGTTCATAATTTGAATGGTTAGGTCATGGATATTGAAACCACATACTTGGGTAGTGTTTTAGATTAGGTGTACTTTTCACATGTTTTGTATTGTTTGAGTACTTATTTGATGTTTTCTCATATGCTTGTCCACCAGTAGAAAGTATTGAATATATTAAACAACTTTATACTTAAGGTTTTTCTTAACTATCTGCACATTAAAGAATGTTGTAATCATTTGTGTTTACAGGACATAGGGTACAATATCTCAACTTGGTAACATTAGTGTAGTGTATCATAGACATTATTTAAACAGATTTTTGTTCTTAAAGTACCTTCTCTTGAGTTTTAATAACATGCAACAGATTTGAAGCCCTCTTACAGATCTCCTGTTGTCAAAACAGCAGGCTTGACCCGTTAGCAAAGTTCTGAGCAAGTGGGTTTGTGACCCACAATCCAATTATCCAGCCACTCAAAGCCAATTTAGGAAGACAAATCAAATTTCTAAATCCAACAACATGAACAAATGATGATCCCTTACAGTGGATACCTTGTTTTAGCGCTTGGCTCATTACAAGGATCAAGCCACCCCCTTCAAATCCCACTGTGTGATCAACGTTATCATGTTCCTACTATCCACAATTCACAGCAACTATATAATACATATCTCACAATAAAGATTATTATCTAGCTTCTAAATATTTCCCCCCTTGTAACTCTGCTAAAACAGCACAGTTACAACATTGGCAGCACAGCAACAGCGCCCATTTCAACACTTTTAATGTTGACACTATAGTAAAGTGACAACCTGGTTTTACTTATGTCGTTTCCTGGATGTTGACACTTTTTAAATTAACAAAACACTTTACCCTGAACATTTTTAATATAAAAAATTATTTCAAAATACATTATTATACTAAAATTACCCCAGAGAGTTCAAAAAATGCAATAAAAAATATCATAAGTAATAAGAATAAGGAGATATAAGCAATTATTTTTCAACTTACTATGTAATTTACACTCTTTATTATAAAACTATTTTTTATTCCCATAAAAAATAAAATTCCAATGAACAAAAATAAAGATATTTTATATATCATAATAACTACAAAATATAAGAAATTTCTATATTTAATTTATTATACTTTTTATAAGCATAACTGAAAATATCTCATACCTTAAAGATAAATTAACAAAATATAAGATATTTCTTACAAAACCACATTAAAACTAAACATAAATCTTACCATTTATACCTAAAAAAATTAATAATACCCAAAAAAATTAAAAAATTAAAAGTTTAAAAGTAAAAAATATATAGGCAAAGCAAAGCAAAGCAAAGTTTATTTGGCTAATTAAAGCCACCAGCAAGAGCAGTGGTGACATCTTCAAGGTACTTCTTTATCTACACCACCTTGTACTTCTTCTTCACTATTTTCTGCACGTCCTCCTGGTAGTCTTGCTCCTTGGACTTCCTCTTCTTGGGGGCCACCCGGTTGGCCAGGTCGTGGAACTTGGAGACAGTCTGGGCCTGCTCCTCTTGTAGCTTGGAGAAGGACTTGTTGAACTTGGGATTGGTCCCAAACTTCACCTTCAGGTGCTTATGCCAAACCTCAAGGCTAGAGGTGATCTTCATCTCCCCCTTGAGGCAGGCACTTTGACAGTTCCAAGGGGCAGTGGCCCCGCTATTACCTCTCTGGGCAGTCACCTTCTTGCCCATCCATTGCTGCTCAAAGTACTCCAGATAGCCTTCAAAGATGGTGGAGTGCTTCTTGATATAAGCATCCTCCAGGAGGGCCTCAAACCCAAGCCCAGTATGCTCCAGGTGCACAAAAGCCAAGGCAGCAAACTGGGTTAGGGCAAAGCAGCACTTCCCCTTACCATTGTTAAGATACTTGTCAAAAAGGTCCTTCTCACTCTTGAGATTCTTGACAAGGGACTGCCTAAAATGGAAGAAGCAGCCCTGGACTTCCCCATCAAAGGTGGCCTGGAAGGCTCTGAACTGAGCCTGCTCAAAGTCCATAATGATCACCTTTGGCCCAAGTGAGTGCACATGAGCTAGCTGCTCAGCAGCTAAGGTTGCCTCATCCTTCTCAGTGGAGGAGGGATTGGCCCTTGTGGTGTGGGTGAGAGGGGGGAGCTGGTTGGTGGGAAGGGAGCTCAAAGAATCCCAGACAATATTTAAAGCTCTGTCATAGACCTCTGTCTTGGCACCAGGAAGGAGAAAGAAAATAAGAGGGATAACCTGGTCATTGAACTGCCCATGCAGGACCCAAAGCTGCTTGAAGAGAGGGGGGCAAGTAGCAAATGTGCCGTTGCACAGCCAGGTGGTAGCAGTGTTCAGCTGCTCCAGGTTTTGGGTTGTGGCGTAGGCTACAATTATATCCTCTGCTTCCTGCCCATTTTCATGGAGAAGGAACATCTCACCATCCTCTGTCTTCTTGAGGGCATCTGTGAGGATAAGGTCCTTGATGCTGGTGGCACTCTTGGCCAGGAAATTTGGAGGCTTGACGCCTATCACTCACAAACTTGACCAACTGGGTGTGAGTAGGGACCCTCTTGAGGTTGGTAGGGGTCAGGTACTTGAAGCATGCAAGCACAGCCAGCTGGGTGGCAGAAAGGTCTTTGGAGGTGGGCATAATCTGCACCAGATACCACTTCAGGAGGCGGGAGATGGTAGTGTTGGGCATGATGCAGGTATGCTTGCCCTTTATGGTTTGGACCAGGTCCCAGCGCTCAGTGTTGAGCCGCACTGGACAGGAGCAGTCCTCACAGGTGTGATGCTGGCTCTTAAAGCCCCGGTTGGCATTGTTGCAGCTGAAGATATACCCATTGGCCACCATGGCCGGCCCACCTTTAACACTCATGATGGGGAAAAACTTGGGTAGGGTGGAAGGAACCTTGAACTTGCCATCAATGTTGCAGATGTTGTGGGCTAACAGAGGGTCCCAAGGGCCAGCAGGAGCATGGCGGAAGCCAGGGAAGTAATCCAGACAGGGCTTCAAATCATCCCCAGATGAGCTTAAAGGGGGAGAGTTTGGCAGGGGTGGGGAAGCAGAAGGGGGCTTGTCGTGGTGCTCCTCATGTGCAAGAGACTTATCATTGGGTGGGGACTTTTGGGCTGAGCGCTTCTTCTTGGTTGGCTCCTTGTCAGAAGCCAAGTTGTAAAAACTGTGCTCTGCAAGAGAGCCATCAGTTTCCTCTCTCCTAGTGGAATGAGCAGGGATATTCTCAGGAGAGGGCTCAGGGGAGGGCTTGGGGGATGGGTTGGGGGTGGCCTTCTTTGATGAGACAGGCTTCTTCTTGGTGGCTTTGGTGGGCTTGGAGGGACGCTTAGTACCCTTTGGCTGCTTAGAAGTGTTCTTGTCCTAAAATAATAAGTAAAATGGTTTAAAATAAAGCAAAGTATATAAAAAACAAACAAAACAACTTAAAAAGCATAATATACAAAAAGTAAATCTTAGATGGTTTTTCTTGGCATTTAAATGTTAAAAATTATTTGTATAGTTTTTATTTTATTAAAGTTTTAAATACAAAAATTAAAAGTTAAGAGAAATATGCAAAAGTATTATATTTAGATATAGATTTTATTTTAAAAATTAAAAAATATAAAAGAGCAAAGTCAAAAATACAACATATCAAAAAATGAGAAGCTTTTATTATATGAAACATAAAGTTTTATATGTAAGAAGTGAAAAGCGTTGACATTATGATTGACAATTAGTAAAAAAAGCTGAATTCTCACTGTTGATTGCAAAAATTGTAGACATTATTTTTGACAACATTCTCACTGTTGACATTATTTTGAAAATTTACTATGAAAAAACATAGTACACTTAATTAAATTTACGCGGGCTAGCAAAAAATTAACTGTTTCCTGTATATTTTTGTTTACATATAAAAATTAAAAAAAACATATAAAAATAAGTAAAAAAAGTATCAAGGTTCTTTATTTCTTTATTAAAAATTATATTTGGGTAGTGGGAATATGATATTTTACCATTGTGCTTAAGTAAAGTTGTTAATAAGTTGTTGGTAGATATTAAAAGGGTAAAGTGTTGACAACATCACTTAAAACATTCTTTATATGAGGTGGCATATTGATCTAGGCTTAATTTCACCACTCTAATTTGCTTAACTCCACCCCGGGGGTGATCACAAGCAAATAAACGACATTTACAAGTGTCGACATTATTTTAATAATAAATTCTATATTAACTTACTTAGTAAGTCACGCTTAAATTATTGGATCACCGTTAGCATCCAATCCACTTAATATATTAAAGCCGTAATAAGTGCCGCATAAATATATATAACATGAACATTCCAACAATCAAATATATGCGCACTTTGCTTTTCAATATAATAATTCAATAAAAAATATTTTCTAAATGCGCACTTATTTTTTTTACTGTAGATGCTTCAGTTTTGTTATTAAAAATAAGTCTGGCTTAAAAAGTGTCAACATTGACACTTTTACGTCGTAAAATTGAATAAAAAAATAAACTAATTTTTATTAGTAAACGTAAAGGAAAAATCAGGTTAAATCAAGTTTTTTTATTAAGCTTAACATTAAATTGTGTCAAGATGGCCACAATTTTGTTGTGTTTTCTGGGTTTGCACCCCTGAACACTTTAAAAAAAAGAATTAAGCTAGAGCAACTAGCAAAAAACATAGGAGATTTAGAGTTTTGAGTTGACAGTGGCCATGTTGACAAAGTGTCAACATGGCCACTGTCAACATTTTTAGTGTTGACATGGGCGCTGTTGCCTATTATCTATCTGCTCAAAACTACCCTTCAAGGTATGGGCCCTAGACATTGTGGGCCCCATGCCAGAAAAACACAATAAAAAGATTTACATCATCACTGCAATAGACTTAGCCACTTGATGGCCAGTGGCACAAGCAGTAAAAAAACACACAGGCAATGACATGTGGAAATTCATAGGGAAAGAAATCATCAGCAAGTTTGGAAAGCCAGAACTCCTGATAACTAATGGAGACAAAGAATTGACCTCTGAAGATACCAACATATACCTCACTAAGAATGTGATCCAGCACACAGTAACAGCACCTTATCATCCTCAGGTGAATGAATGCATGGAGCGGCTGAATGGTAGCCTTGTGAAAGCCCCAGCCAAGCTCACTGCTGGGAGACCTGAAGACTGGTATAAGCAGCTATCAACTGCATTGCTTGTATGCCAGACTTGTGTGAACAGATCCACTGGGAAAAGCCCCTTTGAGTTAGTTTACGGCACACAGCCCAACATCATCCAAGCATTGTCAGGACCCAAGCTGGAAATTCCAAGCAAGGTCCCCCCACTCAGATCCCCAGGTCATAGAGGCTAATAGCAATTAAACATAAAGAGAAAACAAACTTCTACAAAAGACATCTGTCCTCATCCAAAACAGACATGAGGTTGGCAACAAAGTTTGGGTCATGGACATTGACAAAAGCAAACTACAACCCAAGAAAGTAGGCCCAGCAATCATCTTAAAGATAAAAAACAATATCTACCTTGTGCAAGAACTTGGGAAACGTAAACAAGACAAAATCCTCCACCACAATTGCCTGACACCCTGCAAGACAAGACAGAAACAGTGTGGGACCGTCCTACCCGCCACAGAACAACAGTTAGTCCAGTATGGTGCCCAGGCTCCTGACAACCTCCCTGACAAACTGCCCCCAGAGGAGGCCAACCTTCAGTTGGGGGGTGTCAAAACAGCAGGCTTGACTTGCCAGCAAGGTTACAAGTAAGCAGGTTTGTGACCTGCAATCTGATTATCCAGTTAATTGGAGCCAGACTAGGAAGTCAACTTGAATTTCCAAATCCAATAAAATGAACAAATGATGATCCCTTACAGTGAATACCTTGTTTTGGCGCTTGGCTCATTACTGGGATCAAGCCACCCCCTTCACCATTCTACTGTGTGATCTACACAATCATGTATCTGTTATCCATGACTCACTTTAACTATATAATCATTATTGCTCAATAAAGAATATTATCTAATTTCTAAATATTTTCCCCTTGTAACTCTGCTAAAACAGCACAGTTACAACACATGATTGTCTTACTGATGTTGTTCCTTGTTTGTGCAGTAGATGACTATATTTATAAAATTTACTTTATTTTAGAAGCCCACCCTGTGGGAATTAAAGTTTCTACTCAATGAGCTAAGGCATAAGAGTTTAAACCTGTGAGCATAGATCCAATGGGAACAGAGACCATTCATAAATCAAATATCTCATCACAATAAACAATAACAATGCAGAAGTGGGTTTATTGTACTTGAAACATGTAGGCACCTAAATATGATAGCATAAAGCCAGTGGCTAGATAGTGAAAGATATTGGTAGTAGTAGGTCTGCTTGGTGCAACATGAGGTTTAGGAGTATTCTTAACGAGAAGAAAACATAATGACAAGGAAGCAGTATACCATATTCCAGGAACTAACAGACTCTGTTCATTACTCTGGCAGGAGGACATCTTAGTCTTGGTACCTTGGTTGGTTTTGATTTCAGAGAAAGCACTAGTTAACTAGAGCCACACTAAAAATACAAGCCATTTAAACCCAAAAATACCCAAAATGGTAGGATTGAGTGGTTTCATGGCTGGTAAGAAAAAGTCTTTAATATTTAAAAGAACTTAATCAAAAAGGATTTTTTTGATTTAACAATTGCAATAATTAAGCCTCAATGCTTTATATAACATAGTAATTGGGGAGTTTTGGAGGAAAGTTAGCAGTTTTAACAACAGACTTAACTTAAAGAGAGAGAAAAATCTCTCAAAATTGTTCTCAAACTATCTAAAACACTTCAAAATAAAACCAGTCAATTTAAACTTACCCATTGTATTAAAGGAGCATGAAGATACTCATAATAGTTTAAGTTGATACAAGAACAGTTAAAGCAGTGATGTATGATCATCAACTAGACACTAACTTAAAACATAGTACATTATGGATCCTATTAACTTAAGAAAGCAGTAGGGACATCATCTGGCCATTTTGTAACCTATCATTGTTTGGATCAATAGAAATTGATAAATATACACACAGGCTTAACTTTTTGTGTTGTTTTTTTACTTAAATTAAAGTGTGAATTAATTAGAGATTAGCTCTTGAGTTTTAATTTTTATCTGGAATTAAATATTTTATCATTAAAAATATTGGAAACCATTATTCTGACTTCTTCCTTCTGTTTCTCCTTGTGTTTCCAGCTGAGTTACTCATTTCTAAGGCAGCAATACCAGGGCAAGAACCTTCAGTAATAACCACTAAAACAGGGAGATGAGTGTTAGGATCATCAGAACTGATGACCCTGATACTATGAATCTATTACCTATGTCATCTTTAAAGACTTTGTTCATAAAATTTACAAATAAACTTAGGTCATTTGTAATACCAAAGTTTAAAACTACATCTTCAGGAGAATCACATTTGGTTCTGAATGCTTTTTAGGAATATTCCCAGTGTTTACTTGGATTTGATGGTTTCCTGTAGTCAGGTTAACCTTTTTAAAGTATTTTGAACCACCTAGGGCATCAAAGAGGTCATTATTCAGAGGCATTGGATATCTGATATCTATTATAGGTTTTTATGAGCTCTGCATTTGATGTCATGGATTAATCCACCATCTTTCTTGGCCACAAAGAAGACTATTGTGCTAAATGAGGGGTTGGAGAATAAAATAAGCCCTTTTTAATGCTTTATTCAGGTATTAATCCTGGGTGCTGTCTTCTTGTGGTGTGATTTGGTATATAGATCTTGTTTTGGGTATGCTTTCCTCAAGGCCAATTTTGTGTTGAAAAACCTTGATTGGGAGAAGTTCTGTAAGTTTTCCCTGGAAGACAATGGGAATCCTTGTATCAGATTTGACATACAGGATCTTGCTCTTGTGAGTTTTCTATGTTCTTGAAGTGAATGATCCTGTAGTTTTGGGCATTCTAACTGACAACTTTACTGGGGCTCCTTTCTCCTCCAGTCTTGATTATTTGAAGACCCATGGTCTCTCATGAGTAGTTCATGCTGTGGGATTTTCATAATAATATAATTATTCTGATGGTTATAAGACCTTACCAATCATCAAGGGGTTAATGATTTGAATTCTTTCTAGAGCCAGAACTACATCATTCTTAGATATAGGTATAGTTTTTCACCTTTGATGGTCTGAATATCTTATATATGCACTTAGAAAAATTTGGATTCCTTGTTTACTGCTACACTGTTTTCCATAAGAATGTGTCTTACCTTGCTCTTTGAGATAAGCAATTTCATAATATTAGCAAGTCCTTTGTCATTTAGGGATTCTATCTGCTTCATTATCAAATAAAGCTATGCAATGGCAACATAAAAAGAAGAAGTGATAAGTAATAAGTTTATTTCTATTATGAGAGATAAGCAGTATGGGCCTTTACAAGGGAGCTTGTATCATGATTATTACATCTGCATCTTGGTCTCTGTACAAGTCTTGTTGTATGAGAAAGAGAAAATTGCCCAAGCAATACCATACTCTTTTCTTATGGCTTATGTATCCTTGATTCTCTAAATATGATTGATTTGAGCACTATGAGTGCCTCCTATAAAATTAAGAGATAGTGGTTTGAGGGGCTTATTTATTGGGGCTGATATCATTTCTTAGTTTTTTCTCACTTTTCAAATAAAAGTTTGACAAAGATTTTCTGCTTTTTTGTGGCAGATTTCCATTTAAGAAATTTTTCCTGAAGCTTAGTGAAGTTTTTAAGCTTAAAATGGTCTAATGATATAGAATGCTTAATTATTGAGGATTTCACATGAGCAGAGATATCATCAATTTTTATATGACTGGGTAATATGTCTTATATATTCTTGTAGAAAGCAATATACTAATCATTAATCCCTATTATCTTTATTTTCTTGAGCTCCCAGAAAATTTCTTTATCAGTGTCTTTGAGTGAGAAACTTTTAATGAAGGGCTTTTCTAAGAAGTCCTAGTTCTTGTTATGAGTTGGTTTAGCCCCAAAAAATCTATCTAAAAACTCAACCATAATCCCTGTGATTGTAAGCAATATTTTACTTGCCCAAATTTTCTTAAAGAAACAACTTTTAACTCTGATTTATGTGTTATGTATACAGAAGTTGTGTTTGCTTAAAATAGGCCAGAAAAAGTGCTAATCTATGTGAAAAAGAGGTGCTGAAGCACTATATGTGATATACTGGGCACTTTCTGAATTTTTGAGATAATTCAAAGTCCATCTTGTAATGAGAAATTTGATCTTTTTAAAGAAGTACAAGGACATTGTTGAATATGGTGTCTAATGTGAGGATGTCTTGACATTGCTTTTAAGTTCTCCAACTAGTAGGGAGTTCCACTTTTGGTGTTTTTTTTACTTTTTGTAGGGTAGGTGTTGGGAATTTTGACCAAGCAATGATGCCAATTATGATGGAGCCCATGGATTGGGATTGCTACAACCAAATCCATAAATTAGTAGTACAAAATACAATAATCCTAATTATGACAGAGCTTGCAGATATGAATTGCAGCTACCAAAAAACATAAATTGGTAGTATAAGCTACATGCAAATTGGATTAGCAGTAGTCTGCTGACCTAAGCCTAATACTAGCCAATGACAAGTGCTGCCGTGGCACTCAATAAATACACAAAGCGCTGCGGCGCCGCTTAGCAATTGGATTAAGCGCCAAGGCGCCAAACTACTTTACGTTAAGCGCTGCCACACCAACTGAAAATTATTGCAGGAGCCACAGTGCTGCCTTACCTTTACATTGAGCGCTGAGGCGCTGGGTTTGATTTCCCATAATCTCAAATTCCCTTAATGGTCACATTAATAAGCATTAAGCTGCAGTATGTAAAGAAAGCAGGAAGTGATTCTGAAAAAACTAAATTATTCCACACCAGCAAGGATCACCTGTGCTGGGTGAAGATGAAGATATTCTATTGGTTGACATGCAAGAAGCGCCAAACCTAGGTTAATAATTACCTAAATTAGGGGTGTATTAGAATGTCCTAGAAGATATTGCTAGCAGCCCAGGGATTACCCTTGTAGTAGGTATAAGAAGAATTAATCAATTACAATAAATCTTAATCTTGACCTATCTTTGATATATCTTTAATCTGGTTGACCTTTATCCTAATCCTTAAGTGCTTCTGCGCAATCAGAAGCCACTGCTGGGCAATAATCATGGTTCTGTTCTATCCTGGCTCTTCTGATACAGTACTACTCATATCCTCACATATGACTGTATTCTGGCAAATTTCCTGTGCCCTATAATCTCAAATAATTGTGGCGCTGTAAAGCAAAAAGCGCAACAGTAGGTATGAGTACCCTGCCTGTGTTATCACTGTCAATTAAATATTTCTGGAAAAGATACAATAAAAAAAGGGGGAAATCAAATAAAAGATTGGTTTACTTATTGAATATAGAAGAAGCACATTATAAAGCTAACTGATAAGCCATATAGTGTCAATATAGATCATAGAAGTCATGGGGCTTTTGCAGATCTTGATTCCTATGGAGCTCAAATTTTTCTCCTTGTATAATATCTGGATAGAATGTTGTTTAATTTTTAATTGAAAATTAAGTCATAAATTGGTGATTGAATGATTTCTCAGAAAGACTTTTACCAATAAGGAGTAATCAAAGATGCTGCAACAATATTAAAAATACATGTATAAAAATTAATTTAACAGTGAGATGATTGACAAGAAAATTTTTAGTGATTTTATTTGTTCTAGAATAATATAATATTTTATTCAGATTTCTCATCAGAAGTGAGTAGCTGTATATTGTTTCATAGTTAATTTTAAATATCAGTACATCATGTAACTAGGACCGCAACAGAGTAAACTATAATTTACAATATTAAGACTCAATAAAATGGTTTCATAAAAAATGAGAGCACTTATATTTTTTGGGTGAATCCAATCAAATTTTACTAAGCATGATGGCTCTAGATGTTGAGATATAGAGAAAAATGCTGGATTTGAGCTTTCAAAATAATCAAAGATGCAAACTCAACATGATGCTGTAATGTCTGAAGGCTTGGGGTAAATTATTTTAGACTAAAGACTTCAACCCAAGAATATTAATGTTTGTTAAGTATAAAAAGGTAGGTAAGGTTTGCAACAATAACTGCACTAAAGCTCCTAAAAGTTTATAGGAAGTAAAGTAGGGACTAAGACAATTGATTAAGCCTAAGAAAATGAAATAAAGACCAGTCTTAATGACTGAAGATTGAATCAAGAAGTCAATTTTTAAGTCAGGGTAATGGTCAGCACTAGCTGGCAGGTTAAAGCTATCAACAGTTAAAGTGTGTGTTCCACTATAAAAATTGCCTAACTGATGAAAACTGTAATAAAAAGGGGATCATGGAACTAGAATTAGAAAAGAAGGTAAAATGTAAAAAACAAATAAGATTTCTAAGAAAAACACAAGCCACAAAACCTAACAAGTACCTGTTGGGGTGCAAGTCAAACAATTTCAACTTAAGTTGAGACTGGATAAAACACAAGCTTTTTATTCTAGCTTGGAGTTTGAGGTAACTTAAAGGGCATGAACAGTTAACTAAAACTGGTTAAGTGGCTTAAATTGGTCAGAAGGACAGAGCACATGGTTGTTTGGGAGGTTAAACTTAAAAAGGTTAAGTTCAAAGTAAAGGAAAGTGAAGGGAGTGCGGCAGTTGCATCGGATGCTAACCAAAAGTAGGGCGAAAACAACAGAGAGCGGGAAAAACTTGGTCCAAAGTTGTTTGCTTAAGACAAGCAAAAACAAAAGGTAAACAGTTCAGACTTGATTAAAACTAACTCGAGTGCTAGGTAACAGGTTCGAGAATTGTCTGGGACTAAAGGTGAGTTTCAAAGATGAGTTTAAACCGTTAATGTAGGTTAAACTAAAGCCGTGTGGGAAGGGAAATGATTGAGAGGAGTTTGGGAAGATAGTTGTTGTCTTGTTGAAAGGCAAAGAGTATAAATTCAATGTTTAGGCAACATAGTAGCAGAGAAATTGAAAGGAGAATCCTGACAGATACATTCAAGTTAACATTTAATACACACCAAAAACAAAAAATTACCATATCTCTGTGAATAACAAGTCAATCTTGATGAATAATAGCTTACTTTTAAGCTACAGATCGGCTCTACAATTTGAAAACTTTATGAGATGAAAAATTGCATTCTTAAAAAGTCTTGTTCCTATTTTTCTAGACTAAATAGTAATAATTCATTAATTTAGATTTCAAAATCATGTTTATGCTTGGAATATGCTATTATATATAATAGGGTTAGACTTTTAAAAAACAGTTTATGTAATATCTTTTAAAATTAAATAGAAAATAAATACTCCTAGCCTAAAAAGCCAAAAAAATTATTGAATTGATATATTAAATTCACCTTTATATTTGTTCTTGGATAGGAATCATGTGAAGCAACTGCGGATATTGCTTGCTAGTTCAAAGCTACAGAAAGATGTTAGCTTTGCCAATTTACTCTCCCTGTTCTATTTAAAGGACACTATGAACAACACTAGAATAGAACTTGTATATAATTATGTTTATTGAAGCTGAAGTACAATTTAGCTAGCAACTACAATCTATCCAGGGGTAACTAAGAACTTGTTAAAATCCTTTCAGGTATCTGTATCTATATATACTGCAACAATCCTTGCTATTTTCTTTTCAGACTTTCCCAGAGGCTACCTTTGAAATAGTACTGTTCTTGCTGGCTACGCCTATCCTAATTGGCTGTCCTTGTGTTGCAACCAAGTTTCTAGGCTTGCCTGCTAACGTATCTTACAATACACAGGGGGTGCTTGATGAGTTGCCCCTTGACGTATCTAACGTTATGGATTAATCTGATGGCAATGTTGAATGGCGGGTACTTCATCCTAATTAGGAGTGTTGCCAATTCAACCTGTTGATCCCCGCACAAGTTATTCCTTGGCTCCAAACCTTACATGGAACATCCCACTATGCCACCCCCTTGTGGCCTTGTGGCTTTCCCCATATAGTATATTAATCACAATATTCTACAATAAACGACATCTTATTCTTATTATTCTGTCCTTTCCTATTGGACTGTTGTCTTCCCCAATTACAAGTACTGAACTCTCATTGGTTCAGTTGCAACAGTGGTAGCAGAAGTAGGTTTACGGCCTATTTTAAAAACAAAAAACCCCAAGAAAGGACAGAGTACGGGCCGCATGGCTACTCCACAACAAGAGAAATTCCTCCCAATCCCCAAGGGGGACATTCCTGAAGGTTATGTCATCTATCAAGATCAGCTAGTTCTTACCAGTGTATACAATTGGCTCCGCCTTGGGCAGCGTGATGCTAGCGTCACCCTACCACAGTCAGACCTGTCTCAACGTATGCTCAACCTCCAACTAGAGTCCTTCACTGGCGGTGTCAAAGGAGCTGACATTGTCAGTTGGCTCCAGTCCACCAAAACACGCCTTTGTATCTGTCAGGTCCTGGAGTCCATGTGGGTTGCCACGGCATCTGGATGCCTTACAGGACCTGCCACTGTGTGGTTCACCTTTTGGGCCAGCCAGGAGTTTGACGTTACCTGGGCAACATTTTGAGACGCCACCAAATCCCAATATAGTGTAACTTTCTCTCCCATTGTCTTGGGGACTCCCCTCTTAGCCATCAAGCAGACTGGTTCTGTCCCTGAGTATCTTGCTGCTTGGCAACAAGCCCTTGCTGCCGTCCCCAAAGCCGTGACCAATGGGAACGCCATGTTGCTCACTCTCATTGTTAATGGGTTAAAACCCCATATTTGCAAGTGGGTCCCCGTCAGTTGCTGCACCTCTATCAATGACTGTTATAAAGCCATTGTAGAGGCCAATAACCAGGCTTTAATGGGCTTCTGCCGCACCAACAATGCTCCACCCCAACCACGTCCTGCACCCAACAATTAGACCAAGTACCCAGCAGGCACATGTATCACTACTGGCCTTCTCCAGGCTTTCATAGCGCTTTAGCTACAGCCTGCACTCTCTTTGAGCTAGCCTACTAGAAATTATCAATTGGCTGCATCTTGTGCGCCTCTGATGGCACTAAGACATTTCACTTGTAGTTGGTTGACACTCAGCAATATTTAAAACCTTGTTTTTTCATCCATGAGAATAGAAATATTTTCATTTCTTTTAGGATCTAATCAGTGATCCTATTTTCAATGGTACACTTTCTGCTTGTTAATATAAAAAGCTGAGTTAGGGATTATACAAATATAATAGCTGACTTGATCCAATATTGAACAATTTATTATCTGATGAGTAAAGTCTTGTGAAATCAGTATCCCAAGGTCTTTTGCACCTCCATTAGTTCAATATGCAAATATGTGTCTCTTAGGCAGGGGTGAGGCTGAGGTAATCTAGTATCTAGTAGGATATAGTGGGTATAACATAATTGATCATATATTGATTACACGCCATGTAATCAATGATAACCACTATAGACTAACATTTATACACCATATAACAGGTCTATCAATTATAACAAACTAATAGTTACATGACTTAAAATTACTACACTTAATGATTGATAATCAAGCAATAATATGGTGTGTAACTGATCAAATCTTCACGCAATGATTAGCCTGATATTTTGTGGTCAATCAGCCTTATCTCACAAACCACCACATATATTGTATATAATTGATGTGACTGAAAATTGCTTATTTTTTCTTTCTGACTTCTGAGCTTTGGGTGACCTAGTTACCACTAATTGACCCTATTTCATTTCATATTTGGATTGTTGGGGGCTTTTTTAGCCTAAACACAACTTTTCTTCTTAGGATTTTTTACCCCACAAATAAAATATTGGATAAAATTGTTTATCGCAGTTTGAAATGGTTATATTGTGATGTCGAAATTATTATATCTTTCAAGTTTGCAATTCGAGCGGTAAGTTTAAGATATAGAAGTCGAGACAGTGTTTTTCAATGTCATAGTCTACCTTAAATGATGGAACCTACTACCAAAGGAGTGTACCTAGTTGATAGATGATCTAAAAATAAAGCTAAACTTACCTAAGTATACTAAGGGTGTTGTTTCTTGGCTTCTTGTTTAGGGGCAAATATGTGTTAATAAAGAAGGGAAGGTTTATCTTGAAATATATTTTTATTTAAATTCTTTATCTCGATTTGAAAATGAGTCCCCACCTCTGGTATAAATAGGAAATGTAGTGTTGATTAGCTTTCTTATACCAAATTGATCACATGCCTGTGGATACAAATTAAGGAAAACTGCTGTTGACATTCGGTCTGCACTTAGTTTGACTGAATCAACTTAAGAAGACTGGATTTAGCAAATGACTTGTCAATGCTTTTGAGGATTATATCCACACCCAGTTGCTTTTAAACCCCATATAGATTTAGCCAAAATAATGTTTACGGAATCCAATTTAGATAGCCAGCATCAAACAAGATGATCTTTTAAATTTATTTAATTTTTAAACACACTTTTTTGTTTAAGGCACTTAACACTTTTTCAGCACTATAGTTTATCAACAATAATATCTGCCTTAAGAGTGACGTCTTTAAGTCAAATGAAGAATATGTGTTGTATCTAACGCAGGGTCTACTTTAAGGGTGGCAAATATCATATATTGTTTATTAAACATTATCAATTGGTTATTATTTATTAAACTTCATTTATTCCCCAGACTAATGTTGACTGGGGAAAGAGCTACACATCACAATAAATTTTCATTTGAAATACTCTCTTTTAATTATAGCGTGCGCCATAGCAGATAACCTAGTCTCGGACAGTTGATTCCTTGACGAATCCCTTTAAATTCTAAACGAAATGGTAAGATTTTCATACACAGTTGGATGGAAGCAAACCAAAGTGACTAAAAATCAAAAGTAAAAATATTTTATAACAATTTACTGGCAATCAGGCGTCAAGACAAACAGCCCAGCGTACGAGCGTAAATCATACTAAATATTTGTATTTAA
Organism: Entomophthora muscae; assembly: GCA_014839935.2. Lineage (NCBI taxonomy): Eukaryota > Fungi > Entomophthoromycota > Entomophthoromycetes > Entomophthorales > Entomophthoraceae > Entomophthora > Entomophthora muscae. Next base: position 1,191 of record QTSX02000271.1, on the reverse strand, counting down.
TCTTTATTAACTAAATAGTAACTAGACTATAAAAAGGGCAAGCGTCAAGCGAGAAGAGTCATCAGCTAGAATAACAAACTCTACAATGAAGAACATTAATATTAGCAACACCGGCAAGAAGATCTTCCTTACAGGCGTGACTGGCTTTGTGGGCATGGCTGTCCTCGAGAAGATCCTACGCGACCAATACGATCTAATCGATTGTGTATACACCCTTGCCCGTGCCTCCAAGGGAGAAGCCCCCGCAACTCGAGGTCGAGAAAGTTCTGAAGAACCCTGTCTTCGATACTCTTCGCAAATCCCACCCCAACTTCTCCTCAAAGGTTGTAGCTGTAGAAGGCGACTTATCGCAGGATGGACTTGGGCTGAGCGAAGAGGATACTGACAAGTTGGCCAGTGTAGTGGAGACAATTGTCCACTGTGCTGCTTCAATTGAGTTTTGTCTGCCCCTCAAAGAAGCATTTGGGATTAACACCATGGGTGTAGTCCGTCTGCTAGAACTAGCCGACAAATGTAAAAACCTACAGGGCATTGTTCATGTCTCCACTGCTTACGTCAACTGTAACCTCAAGAGCATTGTGATTGAAGAAAAGGTTTACCCCATTGCTATCGGTGACCCCCACTACCTTGTTGAGAACATCCCCAAGATAAGCCAGCCCGAACTGGATAGCCTAGAAGAGAGCGTACTCAAGGGTATCCTAACGCATACACCTTCACCATGGCTCTCACTGGGCATTCCTTGTCTCCAAGAGCAGCCAATGGAACATTGCCATCGTCCGCCCAAGTATCATCTACTTCCTGCCATTCAAGCCCCACCCCAGATGGATCCACGCATTGCCGCAATGCTGGAGTCAGTACCCTGATTGGGCTCGGGCCATGACATACTTCCTGTTCAGCCCCAAGGTGTCGTTGACGTTGTCCCTGTAGATTATGTATCAGCATTGTTGTTGGTGCCATGAACATTATCTATGTGACCAAACCTGGGCAATACAAAGTCTACCATGCAACCTCCAGCTGCATCAACCCCTTGATTCTGGGAGATGTTCCGTGCCGGAATTCTTGATAGCTGGTTGAAGCAGACAAACCTTGCAAAGAGAGTTTTCCCTCCCAGCCTTGACTTGATCCCTGATCTTGATGAGTTTGAAGAGCGAGTCAAGCAAACTCGCAAGCGCATGTTCTCTTCTGAAGCAT
>QTSX02000270.1:0-97972 GCA_014839935.2 Entomophthora muscae | reverse complement strand
ATTAGCTAGGGCAATCAACTCTCTGGCACAGTGGATTCAAGGAGCCCCCGCCAAACCAGGACAACAGCCATCCTCCTCGCTAACCCCAAGTGGGCTAGCAGCGGCCACTACTACCTCATGTAAAGCAGCAACTTCTTGCTGTAGTTCAGCGACCTGAGCAGTCAGCGCAAGAACCTGGGGATCAGGTTGAGGCATTTCAGTAGGAGGTCCTTGGCTATGAGTGGAAGCGCGTAATTCCCAGATGGCTTCCCAGATTTTCTGCTCTCTGTCCACCAGATCATCAGCAGGAGAAGAAGGCGGAACATCAGGTTTGGGAGTGGACAGCTCATTCACCTGACTCTGAAGTTTGGCAATAGCTGCAGCAGTGGTAGCTCTCTCTTGATTGAATTCCACACTGAGCTCATTTAGACCTTGGGCTGCAAGGTCAGCTACCTGTTGCAATTGCTCAAAGGAATAGACACTGAATGCATTGAGCTGTTGCACTAGGCGTTCAAAGTTGGAGAGATAAGCGTTTAGGGTGGAGTCTACTTGAGTTTGCCAGGGTTGTTCTAACTGGTGAAACTCATGTAGTTGCTCCCTAACGTACTCAGGGATGGACTGGCGCATTTTCTTGATGGAATTGACTAGACGTGTTTGAGAGGTGACCAAATCACGCTGATTATCAGATATCAGGGAGAACAGGGAATGGATCCACTGTTGGTAGGCAGCAAACTGGTCCCAATGATGGGTAACAGCTGCTTGTAGAGACAAGATTTCTTGGACGTGGAGTCCCAACACCATCTGGTGGTGGGCCAAGGCAGGCTGTACAAAGGATGACAGCAGGTGATCAGTGGAGCCAGCCGCTGAGAGGAGATGTTGTGGAAACTGAGGGGCCACAATTAACTCATAGTATTTGGCACAGCTAAACTGTAGTTGAAGGCAAGGGATGGCCCTGTCCCGAGCTATCCCAAGGGCTACCGCCATGACTTGTTCTAAGTCAGGGGTACCCATAGGGTAAGCAACTAAGCGGGGACCATTCCCAAGGTTCAGTACAGTAGGGACAATAGGCGGGTCGGCAATGTCTTCCTCAATAGGAGGGCTGGTAATTTCAGGCAAGGTTGACTCCCAAATAGGCGGAGGCAAGGGACCTGCAAACGTAGATGCAAAAGGGATAACCAAGGGGCTTACAGCCCCTGTAGTGAGCACCATTTTTGTTGTGTTCTGAGGCGCGGCACAGACACACAACAGGGAATCCTAACCTTAGGATTGGATTTGTACTAAGTCTTGGTTAGATGACAGGGAAGGCAATAGTGTTTACCTTGCAGCCCTGGATGAATAATCTCTACTAGGCATGGCTAGAGAGAGGCGCAGAAGTACAGAAGACATAAAGACAAAAATGTGAATAGAACTTAATTTTATTGGTGAATATGGAAATGGAGTATATAGTGGTTGAGAATACCACAAAACACTACCAGGACGGTAGGATCACTTGCCACAAGCATGAGTGGGGCGAGTGAGTTGCGCAGAGTCAGGAAACCGAACAATCATATTTCCTGAAGCGGAAGCCAGTTCATTTCAAGAGTCAAAAGCAAAAGCAAGAGATTTGTCTTTGAAATGGCCCAACAAAGGCGAAATCAAAACATGGTGAATGCCGTTATTCACAACACCTTTAAACAATTTAGGCTCAGATAGAATCCAGTGACTTTGTTGGTTGTCTCTAATTGAAAATCTTATGTGGGCTAAGGAATATAGCTCAAGGACCTTTTCCAGGATATAGTCTTTATACTCAGGCTTCAATAGATACTCTGTGAAGTGAACAGGGACAAAGAAAACACCTGGTGGACAGAAATCTGTGAGCAGAAAGGCAGAAGGGCCAAATGGCCTTGTGCTGAATTGATGTCAAAAATAAAACAAGACAATAGCTGTGGAAGCTAATATCACATAATCTTTATTTAAAAATGGCAATAAAGTCTGAGCAAGGGGTCTATGAGTCTATATAGAACTCTGCTGTCAAACTTTACATTTTCTAACTGGGAATCATCATAGAGTTAGAAAATATGAGGTCAGGTGGCCAGGACACCCAGGTTTAGAAGTGGCAAAATAGATCTGCTGCTTGGTGTTTGTTTATTGGTCAAAGCTTCAGAATAGGTCACTTGATTCTTCTGTTCTTGGGGTGTGATCATAGGAGCAGGCTTCTGGCCCACATTTTTTTCCGGTGATGGCTCTTGTGTCAGGAATGCTTTTTCTTTCTTTCCTGACAACATCAACAGAATCTTGGTGAATCCAGGGTCTGAAAACCCTTCTCCTAAGTTGGGCTTTTCCTAAGGTCCTAAAAAGGAATTATTAGTATGTAATAACTGTTCTAAATTACCTTTGACTTCTCTGAAATTAAGTTCGGAGGCCACTCCCTGGGCCAACACGGGGATCAAACCCGCGTCCTCTCGGTTGTCTATTTATCACCTAGATAATATTAGTAATTTGAGTTTGAACTTAACTTTGCCAATTTGCAAAATGACTGCCTGTAGCCAATAAGATGTTGTGACGGCTCCTGGAGCTTTTAAATTTAAATTTGATTCAAATGATAATAATGTTAAGATATCAGAAAGCTCTGCACTTGAATTACAACAAGTAAACAAGTGGGACATTATTTTTCTTGTTATGCCTAGGCGCCAGATTGGTTATTTTATAACTTAATCACATTATTCATATTCAAATTATTCAGAAAGAGTAAAATACAATCAATCCCAAATATTTAATTGATCTTGGGCTTGGGTGATTTTTTAAAAAATAATTCATTGATTTTATAATTGAAAATTGCAACTTATAGTACTACTGAAAATATCTTAAGTGCTACTACAAACCAAAAATATTTATGATGAGTTGCATGGGAGAGTAATAGCAGCCCCAAAGCTATAAATGCTATTACCCTATCTTTGGCTCATCATAAATATTCTTAGTTTGTTTCAGAAAAAAAGGTTGTTGTTTTTGAAAGACTGATAACTCTATTTAAAATACACCCTCTAGTAAGCTGCCCTACTTCATGAACTTGCCCCAATACACTACTAGCATCTTCTGATATTTTTGTTTCTCTGGTATCATCACGTGATTTCAAATGATAAAATATCTCAGAATATTCTGAGAAGCTTTCAAATGTTAAAGGTGAAGTATATAACTTCCCATCTTTCATCAAATATGAAAGATTAATGCGCAGATTTTTAACTTCAAGCTCTCTTTTTATAGGCCTAAATTTCCTTTCATAAATATAAAAAAATGCTTTTTGGGAAACAATTGAACCAGTTAAAGATGAATTGTATAATTCTTTTCTTCTTTCTTCTTTCTCACAAATATTTTTTAGATCATTAATGTTGTTAATATAAAGTACATTTTCTTTTTCCTTTAAAATTTTTGATATTACACCAAAGTGACCATCAACAATGCTTTTTCCATGGCATTCAACAAAACGGTTATATTTTATGGAACCCTTAATATATTTAGGTGCCTCTTTAAATAAGTAATATAAAAATTCATATGATCTAAAATGATTTCCATTATCTGTCCATACTTTTATATTTTTTATTTTTTTAAATCTATCTAATTTAAGAAGACTTATTAGACATTCACCTGAAAATAAAGAATCATGTGATAATATTTGAGACAAAAAATCATGATATTCATATTTAATTTTATTGTTTTCTTTAAAAACTAATGCAAACCCTAATAATGAGATTGGTTTTTTTGAATAAAAACAATTATTGGTCTCAATTGGACCACCTCCAACCTTTAAGTTTTCTTTATAATCTATAACTACAACACAAGACTCATCATCTAGTTCATTAATATCTTTTTTATATTCACAATTTTGATGAACATAAAAGTCTTGGTGCTGATTAATAGTCTTTAAGTCATTGTCTATAGATTCTGGTAATGGTAAGTTTTTACTTTCACATTCTTCCTTCTTTTTTTCTAGTGAATTTTTTAAATTACAAATATTGCACATATCGGTTTGTTTTTTACTTTTTATTATATTTTTAGGGATTAATTTATAGTAAGTAGAAATTGAAACTGAAATTTCATTTTTTATTTTCATATTTTCATATATTTCTTTTTTTGTTTTAAGTAGAGAGTATTTAATTTCAGTTGAGTAATTACTCATCTCTTTTTCTATATCTTTATAAATTTTTTCAGGCACTTTTTTTGTAAACTGGCTTGTTTCAAAAGAATTTTCCAGCAATTTTTTAATTATTTTTTTAGTTATTTCTTTTTTTAATGAATAGTTATTATTTTTTTGGCTTTTTTTGTTTAAGCTTACATTTTTATTTTTATTTATTTTTCTTGAGTATTCAAACTCACTTTTGGTTATATTAAACCCCATATCATTAAGCTCTTTTAAAGAGTAACTGGAAGTAACCAGAGATCGCAAGGCTGGGAGATGTTTTTGGGGAGAAGATTTCATGAGATCCTTTAAGTTTTCAATGAACTCATTGCCTTTTTGATTTTGAATAGTTGGCAGGAACTGAGCTTTCCCAAATTCAGTTTGAGTAAGGAAGTGCTTGATGAAATTATCAAGATCATCACCAGCAATAAAGAGGAATGCCTTTTTTAACATTGCAATTCTCTCTCTTTTTGTTGAAGCTCCCAAGGAAAAAAAGGGTAGCATGGAAGAAGTAAATTTAACTGAGGACATGGTAGTATTTTGAATCTGTAATTAGGTCAGATCTTTGATGTGTGCCTTAATGATGGAGTAGTTATGATCAGAATGTGGTCTTTGAATTGGGTTATTTGGATTAGAAGCTTTGTGGTACTTTAGCTCTTATATACCAAGCTAAATGACACCATTCTGAAAGAAATGATGTGATAGCTTTTATTATAGTTTGAACTTGAATTTATGTTTGCAGAAATTAATTAAATACCCAGTTTTCATGCACAAGTGATATATGTGAAGCAGCTAAGCATTATTATTACATCATATCCTCTTTGTAATCAATGCAAATCAATTAAAATGATGTATTCAGTTAATTGTAACTCTTCCGCATATTTTTAAATGATAAAATATTAAAGAATTCCATTTAAAGAATGCTCAATTTGAGGTTCGAAGCTCACTTGAACCTTAAAATCAATCTAAACAGTGATAAAAACATCCTAACTTCAAACTATCATAAAATCCTAGAGAATTGAGCTTTTTAAATAAAATAAAATGCAAAAATAAAGCTCTCAATCTTATCTTTAATTTCGTCAAATAAAAAACATCTGTTGTGTATTCAAAAAAGAGTATTTATTAGCTTTGAAGTGATCTACTTTATATCATTAGATATAATCATATAATAAAATCTGGATTATGCTCTTTTAAATTACTTTTGCTTTAATATTGAGCATAGTATACATATTAAAATTTTTACACCAATAGAAAGATAAGATTCTTAGCTTCATTTTGATAGTTTACAGTGTGAAAAAATATTAATTTTTCATTGAGTTATTAATGTTTTAAATATAAATTATGTAATTAGTTACTTTTTCAAAATCGAACTGTGTTATGCTGCGACTTGAGCAGCATGTGCATTAGAAAATGGCCTAACCTCTAAAATAATGACCCAAGTGTTTATCTGCTTCTGATAAGCATCTGCACACCAGAAGCCTTCCCCAAACTGTTGGTTCTCCAACAACTGGGGTAAATAACACCCAGCTGTTTGGGGAAGCCTCAGCAGGGGCCAGATTAATTAAAAAATAATCTTTTTCTGAAATTTAAATCAAAGCTCCCCCTGCCAAGTTTTCCCCCAACTTTATCCCCAAACTCCCTTGTTCAACTGCAAATTGGACATCAATGTCAGCCTATATAAGGCCCCAGCTTTGCAGCATTATTACCTGTTCAGTTAATAAAGTCAATTTACCAACCTAGTTGATTTTTCTTTTTGCCTGCTCTCAAATCCTGAAATCAAACACCATGATGCTACCCAAGTCATCCCAATGGGGACCATTTGGGTATAAATGGTTGGTTTGGTTGCTCCTTGTACAGTCCCTTACTGCAAGCCTTTCTTTTGAAACCAGAGCAGATTCTGGTTTGCCTTCTCCCAATTACTTGGACAAGTTGTGGCACTGAGTGGTACCAGGTGTATGGTACACTGCCACTCCACTGTCATCAAATCCCCCAATCACAGAGGAACCACAGGTCATGGGGACCAGTCCGCCCAGTCCTTCTTTATTTCATCCCATGGCTTCTGTTTTCCTCCTAAGTTATCTTGGAGCTTACTTCCTGTTGGGAAGATTTAATCACCTTTTGGGTCGATATTGTTTTATTGGAGAATTGTTCCATATGGGGATGGTCTCTCTTCCAATTGGTTCTCTAATCACCGGGTTGACCCCATTCACAACCATACACCTTTTGGGTGGTATGTTTCCAAGCAGATGGGTTCCTGACATCTTGATTGGCCACTAGCGTAGACTTCAAACTTATAAAGCTAATGATAGGAATTTTTTTGCCTTTATAACACAATGCATTTGATCTTTTAGTTTGAGCTTCTATTTTCAATGTTTGGCTAGTATTTTCATCTAGTGTATCATGCTTGGTCTCAGCTTGAGGGTGGTTTAGTCCCAGGAAAATGCAGGCAGCAAGTCCGTTGGTCCTTAGGGCAGGTGGCCCGTGGGGATTCAGGGTCAGGGTTTGAATCCCGGCCTGGGCCCCAGGTTTCATGGGGGAGAAATTTGTCAATCCTGACACAAGTCCTAAAAGAAACACTACTTGGACAAGCCTCATGACTGCCATGATGTACATAGACAACATGCGGCTTCTCATGATACTATATAATACTCTAAAATCATATTCAATAAATATTTCTTCTTTTCTTAATTTTCCCTTTATCTTGTTTATTATACTTCCCAGAAGTATATACTTGACACACATGATACCTCTAGCTTCTCTAAATGCTGAGATTTAGAGTAAAGTGCTGGAATTGGGCTTGTGTCATAATAAAAAGTCTAGAATCAACATAATACATTCAAATTCACTCTTAATACTCATTAAAAACTAGAAACAACATATTATTGTAAATACTAAGCCAATATTATAATTTAATAAACTAGTTTAAAGCTATAGATCAGCTCTATATTTTGTTAAAATTTAGAAAATCAAATATTGATTTTAAAACTATTATTTTAGCATTACTAAACTTAATAGTAGCATACTCAACTTATTTAAATTCTTATAATATTTATACTTAAAACATGTAGTTTTATTTTTAAATAAGTTTTTTTAGGTTCAATTGGTGATAATTGATCCCAGCCTAAAAAACTAATAAACTATATTGACCTGGTGTATTATTTAATATATACCTATTCTTGGATGAGCCATTCACCTAGTATTCAACAAAGATATCAATCTCTTCTAAATCTTTCCCTTATTTGATATCATATAGTTCCAGGAAGTATAGACTTGATAGTAGTATTATTTATCTGTCCCATTACGCCGCTGATTAGTTTGATTTATTATTGATCAAAAATAAGTTTTGTTGCCACTCCCCTGTTATTAACAAGTGCTTATAAATCAATATATATAAGAGCGAGCCCATTCAAGCTGTAGGCTTACATACTGGCTTTAAATATAAGTTATTGTTTAAACTTGTTTCATCTGAAAGCTCAAACCTCTCAACTTTAACAATCAGGTATTATAGACGGATTCAAATGTGTATAGGTTAATTTACAATAGATTTGATCAGAAATCGGGGGATATCTAGAAGCCCCTTGCATTACAACTAGGGTTGGGAAGGTCATCTATCTTTAAATGAAAATTTATATTCATGTTAAGATACGTAACCTCTCAGACCTAACTCATATATCCAAAGTTAAACATTTCAATCTAACCACTTCGTATTGGAACCAGGTGAGTTTTAATAATATTTAATAATATATTAGGAGTTATTGACCTCTTGTGAGTGGGCTCCTGATTTTCCCCCTCGACACCCCTTTTTAGTTTAACGTTTATTAGAATGTATGCAAACTTGGCATCTTCCTTGTACAATTTTCTCACAAGAAACCCAGATTATCAAGTTTGATTTAATTTTTATTCGTGAATGAATAATAGCTCCGTGAGTGGTCCAAGTGAGTCATCATCCAATTTCTACAATCAGTCACATTCACAGTAGCACGCCCATGATTGTCGACAGATAAGAGCGTAATGAGATGTATTTAGTTACTCACGCCAACTGAAGTATAATCAATGGCAAAGATACAACTAACACAGTGCCCGAAAGAAGAAGGTAGACAAACTAGAAAGGCTAATCCGTCAAGTTTATAGATCTCCAGACGGAAATGGGGACTTCCTAGTTCCAAATTCCAAGTATCCCAAGACAATTTTCGAGGCCTTTGAAGCAGGATGGAAGAGAACACCTGACGCCCCTCTATTTGGTCATCGAGAGGATGGTGTTGGTCCATACATTTGGTCTTCATATGATGCCATTCGCACCAGAGCATTGAATTTTGGCAATGGAATTGAACAACTCCGTATAACTCATCTTGGAGTAGACAATAATCAATACCCAATTGGCATTTATTCCATCAATCGTCCTGAGTGGTGCATCGTTGATATCGCCAACTGCTTCCGCTCATCATACACTGTGGCTCTATATGATACATATGGTCGTGATTCGCTATGTTATGTAATTGAGCATGCCGAATTGCAAATAGTTGTCACTAGCAGCTTGCGCATCCCAACCCTTCTGGAGGAGAAATGCAAGCTCCCTAATTTGAAGATTATCATCAGCATGGACTATTTGGAACCAAACAGCGAACTTGCTCAAAGAGCTATTTCTTTGGACGTCGTTTTGATGACAATGGTACAGGTTGAAGCTTTAGGAAGTGAAAAATCTTCTTCCGCACAAAAAGCCCGATCCTGAAGATATATACACGATATGTTACACATCAGGCACTACTGGAAAACCAAAGGGCGCCATCATGACTCACTGGAATTTCGCATCGTCTCTTTCAATCGGGAGTGTCCGGATGAAATTAAATGATCTGCAGACAAAAGTTTATGCCTCATATCTCCCCCTGGCACATACCATGGAGCGCTTAATGATGGTTAACTTATATTATGCTAGCTTTGCCATTGGTTTTTATCGCGGATCTATTCCCGATCTGATGGAAGATATTGCTGAAATACAGCCGGGTATATTCATGGCTGTTCCTCGTATCCTCAATCGTCTCTATGACCGCATCAACACCATCGCCAATGGTTCTGGGGTGGGGCCACTAATATTCCGGTTTGCTTTGGCTCAAAAAGAGTCCATCTACCATGAAGGTGGAAGTGCAGAACATTGGTTATGGGATAGACTTGTGTTCCAGAAGGTCCGTAATGTACTTGGAGGTCGGGTTGAGTCTATATTGACTGGAAGTGCTCCCATTTCCAAAGAGGTTCTTGATTTCCTGCGAGTAGTTCTTTGTCCTAATATCCATGAAGGATATGGCCTCACTGGAAACTGCTGCCGCTGGGTGTGTTTCAATGATAGGAGAACGCAAATCAGGTCATGTTGGTCCACCAACCCCCAATACTGAGGTCAAGCTTATGGACATCCCTGAAATGAACTACTTTGCATCTGATCAACCCTTCCCTCGTGGCGAAATATGCTTACGTGGCGCCAATATATTTAGGGGCTACTACAAGGAGCCCGAGTTAACTAGAGAAGTCTTGGATGAAGATGGTTGGTTTCATACAGGAGATATTGGCTTAGTTGATGAGGCAGGAAATGTCAGCCTCATTGACCGCAAAAAGAATATTTTCAAGCTATCTCAAGGTAATTAGTATATTTATTTAAATTAACCAGTCTAGGAGAATATATTGCTCCTGAGAAAATAGAAAACATCCTAGTGCAACACTCAGCAGTTGCCCAGGCTTTTGTATATGGAAGCTCTTTAAAATCTACTCTTGTAGCTATTATTGTTCCAGATGCAGAGCTCTTTCTCCCTTGGGCCAATTATGCCTCATTGCAGGATGCATGTTCTAGTACTGAGATCAACCAAAGGCTTCTCCAAGAGCTTGCTGAGCTGGGAAAGAAACGAGGTCTTAATGGGTAATGCCACTATTTTAATTCAATCTAAGCTTTTAAGGTTCGAATCCATCAAGGCTATTTATCTCCACCCTGAACTCTTCTCAGTAGACAATGACTGTCTCACCCCAACGTAAGCTAACCTCTATGCCCCATCTAACCCACTAGCTTCAAAAACAAGCGTTCTGTTATTACTGCTAAGTTTCAAGCTATCATTGATACTATTTTTGCCACTCTTGATTGAATTTTAAAAATTAAAAGTAAAAAACTTTATTTTGAATGATCTGGGCTGCAAGAACATGGGCCTCTTATTGCTTTAAACAGTAAAAAATTTAGTATTTATTTAATATGAAAAACAAGCTTTGAATTTTTAGTATAAATTAGGCTAGCATAAATGGATGTAAATTTACCAAAAAGCTGACCAAATACTACTTTAGTACCATATAGCTTTAATAAAGTTAGTACCTCTAATAGAATTGTGAATTTATTTACTCTCTCAGAGAACTATCAACCAAAAATTGTCTCATACAATTGAGTAACAAATGGCCACAAGGCTTGATTGAAATATTCTACTAGGATCAACCCTATATTTTACAAAATTATCCTTCTAACCAAAACCACATAATCTACACAGATAATGTGTGGCACAATTTTAAGCTTTAGAAGACATTCTTTCAAACTCAATGTCAAGATTTTGTGGTCTTGAGGAATTGTCTTTATTAATGGTCATTGGATGAGGGTTGTTGATAGTGATTGTATAGCAACAATCTATAGCTACCAGTTGGGTCTTAGGGTACAGCTACGGCCTGACAGAGTTTTGTCTGACTGTGAGAGAAAATACACAGGGTCTGCAAGTAAGTGGCGGCGCGCTCTACTTGGATACTTCTGACTACTAGGTGTTGGCTAGTAGTGATACAACAATATAGATCCTCAATCTCTATCTTCAATGGTGAATATTCTGCTCAATCTCTAATTAGGAGAGCACTTTATATAGGGCAGATAAGCCCTCTTACCAGATTGTAATCTGACGCTTCCAATTCTTACTAGTCAGTCTATCTGTTCCCCAGACTGCTAGTTTCAGCCCCCAGAGTTAGGCAGCCATGCTGGTCTGGCATGGGAATTTAATAGATTACTGGACCTCAGCTTATCTTAACAATGTACTGGCGGCATCTTGTTGGTAGTTTCTGCATATGCAAGTTTAGTTATCCTGTCAACTGGGTTTTTGCATCATGCAGTATTCTCCTGAACAACCTTCTATATTAATCATAGATTTTGATGTATCTTTAAGCGCAAATGTTTGGCAGTAGCCATATTGCATTATTATTTGAGAACACTTTGTCTTATTAGCTGAGAAGCTGAGAATTGGGGAGCAGGTTAAGAGGAAATAGAACCAAGCTCTTGACTGCAATAAAATTGTGGTTTTAGCAGCAACCAAAAGGTTGTTGCCAACAATTCCTGGGTGGTCAAAGGGGGGGCAAGGAGTCAACTGAACACGGTGAAGCAACAGATAAAACCAAATGACCAAAATTACTAACAAATTTTGAACTTTATTAGATTAGAGAATGATAAAGCAAGGTCTTTTACAACTCTTGTATTCATTTAAGGGATGGAATAGGATTGGGGTGGTAGATCAAATGTCACAAACTAATTGACCAATGCTATGAGCGGATACAAATGAATTTCTTGAGGCAGGAAGATCTTGACAAATTTGAAGGGACATAGTCAAAAGGAAAACTGAACCAACTAGCATCAGGAATATGCTTTGGATGCAATTACCACTGCTCCTGGCCGCTCTTGCACATGATATTTAACCAGAGGTGTCTCTTGGGTGGGTTAGGTGGAGGCATCTTCTGAATAATTCCAAAATATCAAATTGATGGCTTTTCTTGGGCTTTTTTGGTGACCTTTTAGATAAATATTCTAACATAATTTGGTAGAAATTCCCAAGCATTTGGCAGGAATTGAAGTGGAGGCCTAAGGGAGGAGGCGTAACTTTACAGAAGTGTTCTGTGATTATAATCATGAATCATCAAGCCTGTTTACTCAGGTTTGATCCAATGAGGATACAATTATTAGATCAGGATCAATCTTTGGAGTAATAATAAGAGCACTGATTACCTGAGGCCAGGACCAAGATCAGCTGATACTTCTTTAAGCTTTTCAGCTTTGTGGCAATTGGCTGTCTTAACCAATCAGTCAGGGAAATAATGATCAAGTCTATCATATTATTCCAGAGTCTTGAAATTCTCCCCAGCTAGACTGGACCATATATTCTTCTCTTGACCAGAGACCTTGTGCATATAGATAATACATTGAACTACTCAGGATACACCAACAAGACAGACACCCGTCAGTATATTGACAACATGTCTAAGGAGGACAAAAGATTATTTTCTTTGTCTCTTCCACAAAGCACAACATGTGTTGATCTGCGGCACCCAAGATGGGGATACCAAATCAATTTTCACTGGTTTGGATGGCTCAAATTGCGCAGAGGTTTAACAGGACAACTCCCTGCTAGCAAATTTTACATTGGATGCATCTAAGCATCAGCAGCCCATTGTGCCTCAAGAATTGCAACCAGTTTATGAAAATCATCCTAGCAACAAGCTGGCAGAATCTTGCTCAAAGAAGATAGTAGTTGTTTCAGTGCATTTCAGGAAGCCAGTCATAGGTAGAGGCATTGGTCAGCTCAGGGTGAGGGGCGGTTGAGCTGGCAGGTAGGGCCCACCATAGAATGGGTGCTAACTTGATAATATAAGATAAAGATTGGCTGAGCAAGGACCAGGGTCCGGAGTTGGGGACCATAGAATCCACCAATCTTGTCAAAGTAATATAGAGTACTACAAACAGTTGGGTAGAGATGGTCTTGGCGGCAACAGTGGGCTCCAAGGAGCGGTCTGGTCTTGGGTTTAATGGTGGAGTCATGGGAACAAAATACGCTGGTAGGTAGTTGTACTTGTCCTTGAATAATAAGGGTGTTATCTCAACTCTCTTTCCTTCACGTCCTATGTATTTGGTACTTCTAGTCCTTGTCAAAGGGTTGGCAATGAGGATGGTTTCCAAGTTGTACTCCAAATAGACTGGGTTGGGGGTATTCAGTAAAGTGCACAGGTCCAAAGGGAGCTCCTGGGGCAATTTGGCAGATTGGGCTCGGGAGGGGGCGGTGGCCTGGTAGTCTACTTAACCGGAATTAAGATAGAAGATCACTAAGGCTAGATAGGGTAAGATTTGTTTGATCCAAAGGTTTATAAAACTTTATTGTCAAAAATGATAATAGGGTCTTCACTGTACCGCCAGGGTTTTTATATCATGGGACTTTGCTTCTTTGATTTTTACAGGGTTCAGGTTTGCAGACAAGGCACTGGTGGGGCATGGGTCTTGGCTTGGAGTCTCAAGGGCAGCAGATCCAGGTTGTGCCTGCTCTGGCAAATAGAAATGATAATGCTTTGTTCTGCTGCCACTGTTCACTATGTCACCTGAGTAGTTCAATTGTACTACCCCTTCTGGACAGAAGACTGGCAGTTGCTGGTGATCATTGGCAGAGTTAAAAATAGGTTTTGTTTTAACCTCCTTAAGGCAAGCTGCAACCTCTGCATAGATTTGGGTCTTTGGTGGCTCAAGGTTGGTATCAATATGATGACCATTTGGGGAATTGTCTTTGGGAGGCTGGCAGGTCTTGGAGTAACTCAGGTTTGCAATTTAACAAGTGGGCGGTCTCCCGTCCACTTTGTGTGACTTGAGTAGTCTTTGGAGGGTCAGGGTTTGATTCCTGGGTTTCCAATGTTTGTTTTGAAACTCCAGTATTGGCGTTGGGCAGGTTGGCAGCAGGTCCTTCACCAATCTCCGTTAGCCAGGTTACATCCCCTTTGTAGATATGGGTCTTCATTGGCACCAGTTTGATGGTAGACTGGCAACTATTTGGGGAATTCTCTGTAGTAGGCCAGCAGGTCGCGGAGTAATTCATCAATTAGAGCCTGTGACTTAACAGGTTGGCGGGTTCTGGACTGTCCTGGAGGGTTTGATCTGTCTTTTGGGAACTGGGGCTCAACTCTTGAGTTTTCAATACAAGTATTGAAATGTCATTCATGACAGTGCAGGAGATTTTTAGTGAAAAAGTCTTTTGATAAGTCTCCATCACTGGTGGTGGGGAACTCAGGGCTAACACTTAGCAGTCAACCTGTAAGACTTGCGTCTGCCAACCTGTTTGGCAATACTCCAGAGCCTTTATATCACCAACATTGAATTGGCAAAGCTGGGTTTTCTTTCTTGGGCTTGTTTGTTGGGGAGGATATTATCCCTCAGCTCCTATTTCTTGTCATGCAAGATTTTCCCTGGCATGACTTGAAAAAAAGAGTTATGCTTTCTTCTGCCAGTTTTCATTTAGCAACTGAGCAAGAGATAATTGAGGAACTCAATCAGGGTTTAGCAAGCATTGTCTTGGACCTGTCAGTGGTTTGCTCAGTAGATAAGTCTATCTCCAGGTTTTTTCTAGAGTTTGCCATGCTAGCAATTACAAGTTGGTTTTTGCCTTTGGACCCTTATCCAGAGATTTACTTGTCATTGGGAATTACTAACTCAGATGCGCGGGATAGTTGAATAAGTAGGGCAACTTGTCAGTCCTGGGAAGCACTTCATTGCAGGGATAGACAACAGGCAATTTTTGGGATGATCTTGGTGGAGACCTTCTTTTTACTCCAGATCTGCGTTTACCTATGGGTACTTTTGACAACATGGCGGCACATTGGAAGAAGCTTCATAACAAAATAGAGGGTATCCAGGCTCCGCTTTCTCAGGAGTACCACTATATTTCTGACTTCATGATTGAATGTGTGTTTCTGGCTTGCACATATCCCCTTGACTATGGGCTCTGGCGGGTTGATTCCAACTATTCAATGATTCCTCTTCCCTTTGTCAAATTCTCACAGCAACTAATTGCTGTTTGTTACTTATATCTTCAGGTGGTCACCTTCCTCTTTACAAGGGTTCACAAGCTCCCCTTTGTTTCTCTTTATAACAGACAGAGATCTGGCCTCCAGCCCATGGTTAATCCTGAGAGTCAACAAGGAGATAACTCAAGTAGTGATGAACAGGACAAGAGTGATCCAGATTATCAGGAGGGTGACCCATGACAGAAATAAACATGCTGCTTTGCAATTTCTATTTCTTTTCAGCTATAAATTGTAAAGTTTATTTGGTGCCAATACTAGGCATAGAAAAGAAAAAGAAAAGGTTTAAGAAATCTGGCATGTACTCAATTTATAAGTCATCTATCTGCCAGATTCTTAATAGTATATGAATCCTGTGAGGGTTTTTCTATAACCTCAAAAGGACTCTTCTGTAAGCTATCCAACTTATGAAATCAACCCACAGCCTTTTTGTGGTATGAAACCTGGTTTCCCACTTTGAATTCCATCAAAGGACAGCGCTTTGTGTTATTGCAATCTGGCCCTTTATTTTGGACAGGGAGGTTTATGAGAAAGCTTTGGCTTGAAGCTTGATCAGCGTCTTGGCTAACTTGGTTAGGTATTGCTGATAATTCATGTCTTCAGGATTGCCCATTGAGGAGTACAGAATTGGCAGGATGGTGGGGTGGCGTCCATATACTAGCTGGAAGGGAAAAAACCTGGTAGTGCTGTGGATCAAAATATTGTAGGAAAAGACTACAGCAGGCAGGAACAGGTACCATTCCAAGGTACAAGTTTCTGCCAATTTCCTTAGGATGGAGACTAATGTTCCATTCACTTTCTCTACCATACCATTTGACTCAGGGTGATATGGAGTGGAGAAGACTCCCCTCACACCCATGAGCTTGTTCAGATTGGGAATGACATTGTTGGTAAAATTAGTGCCGTTGTCTGTGAGGATGAACTGGGGGCATCCATGTTGATGGATAATGTGCTCTAAAATGAAGGTGGCCATAGACTCAGCGCTTACTCTCTGCAGTGGCTTGGCTTTGACCCACTTGATTAAGTTGTCAATGGCCACTATTATATATTGGAGGCGTCTAATGCACATTGGAAGAAGACCTACAACATCTATGCTCACAGTATGCCAAGAAAATTTTGGTTCTACTTTCTTGTACTGGTGGCGGCCCACAAATGTTTTTTTTTCATTCTGGCACTTGGAACAACAAGTGAGAGTCTCTTTGACGTCAAACAGCAGAGACTCCTAATAATAGTGGAGCTGTAGCTGAGCAACAGTTTTCCATAAACCTCCATGGCCCACTATCTTGTGGGCAGCAAGTATGATTTTTG
The DNA here is from genome assembly GCA_014839935.2 of Entomophthora muscae. Classification (NCBI taxonomy): domain Eukaryota; kingdom Fungi; phylum Entomophthoromycota; class Entomophthoromycetes; order Entomophthorales; family Entomophthoraceae; genus Entomophthora; species Entomophthora muscae. The sequence goes on along the minus strand of QTSX02000270.1, from coordinate 81,705 downwards.
GCCTGTCTGACAGTCAAGGGAATAAGTACTTTTTATCTTTGTAATATTTGTAGAGTTTGTTGTTCTCTACCCAGCAGCCCTTTCTCGGCTCCCTCAGAATAGCCTGGACTTCCTCTGGCTCATTGTCAAAGGTGGCATTTACCATTTTTTTGTACATGTTGTCTGCTTGGGATGATACCAGTGCTATAGTGGGAAGGCAGGACAGGCAGTTGGCATTCTGGTGACTAGCTCCAGGGCGGTGGACTATCTTGTAGTCAAAGGCTTGAAGTTTCAGTGCTCATCTGGCAAGGCGTCCTTTGGGCTCTCTGAGATTCTGGAGCCAACTGAGGCTAGCATGGTATGTTACCACAGTGAAATGTACACCATGCAGGTATACCCTAAACTGCTTATAGGCGTATATCACAGCAAGAAATTCCCTTTCTGTGACGGTGTAGTTTTGCTTGTGGACATTAAGGGACCTGCTGGCATAGGCCACAGTATGCTTGGCTCCTTGGTTGTCCTGTTGGGATAGCACTACTCCTAGTGCTGACAACAATGCGTTGGTGTGGACAATGAAGGGTTTGTTGAAGTCCAGATACATCAGGACAGGGCTTGACAAAAGCCTGGTTCTAAGAGAATCAAATTCAGTCTGACACTCCATTGTCCACTCAAAGGTAGTCACGTTCTTGAGGAGGTTGAACAGTGGCTTGTCAGTGCGGGAGAAGTTGGGAATAAATTGTTAGTAGTAGCCAACCATCCCTAGAAAGACCTGTATATTGCGTTTTCTTTCTGGTTGCTTCATATCTGTGATAGCTCAACCTTAGCAGGTTGAGGGCAAAGTCCAGTTATATCTACAACAAAGACAAGGTATTCAAGTTGGTCTTTGAAGAACCGGCATTTTTGAGGCTTTATCTTAAGATTAGTGTCAGCCAGTTTTTTAATACAGCCTCTAGGTGATCCAGATGTTTATTGAATATCCTGGAGAATATGTTAATATTATCTAAATATACCAGAACATAAGACAGCTTGAGGTCACCAAGAATCAAATCCATGGCCCTCTGGAATGTGGCTGGGGCGTTACACAGACCTTGCAACATGCCTGTTGGCTGGAATAACCCTTGGGAGGTTATTATTGCACACTTCTCCTGTTTTTTGGGTGGCAACTCAATTTGCCAATAACCAGAAATCAGATCCATGGTGGAGAAGTACTTGGCTCCGCCTAGACAATCAAGGGCATCATCAATTCATGAGAGAGGGTACAAATCCTTCTTGTTTATCAGGTTGAGCCAACAGTAATCAATTACAGCTCTGTTGCTACCGTCTTTCTTCTTTACTATGAGCATAAGAGATTCCCAAGGGCTCTTAGATGGCACAAGCATGCCCCTATACAGGAGCTCCTTAATCTTCTTTCTCACTACCTCCTTTCTAGCTTTGGATCTTCTAATGGGGCGGAGACAAATAGGTTTTTGGTCACCTGTATCAATGTGATGTGTGACATCAGTGGTGCATCCTAGATTAAAATAATCCTCTGCAAAGATGCAGCGGTATTTTTTGAATAACACACTGGCTTTCTTGTGTTCTTGATCTCTCAAGGAGGATAGTTTGGCTAACAGAGTGGTTGTATAAGCGGAAGCTTCTACTTTATCAGGAAGTCTCATCTCAGAGAAGTTCCTTATACAATGTAATTACTCTATCTCCACAATGGGGAGAAGGTGAACAAAGGTGACTACCTGATGCTTCTTGATCTTTAGGTCAAACTCCTGTAGATTAACCAATAGAACATGAATTTCCTGTTACCCAGGAATGATGATTCTGGGGGCAACACATGGCTCAAACCAGGAGCAGCTCCAGGGCTGATGAATTTTGCCGTAGAGTCCTTCAGGTATATCTAGAGTCAACCCAGAGTTGATGACCATCTGAATACCGCTTTTTAGTGTGAAAGTTGACCTTGCTTGAAGGGAAATGCCTTTGTGTTCCTTTATCTGCATAGGCAGCCACTTGCCTTTCCCCCTTGATTTGGTAGGGTACTGCTACTACTCTATCCTTGTAATCCAGGTGAATTCTCTTGGTCTTCTTTGAAGGCATCTTCACCTTAGAGTAGTACAGTGGAATTTTCTGACTAAGCAGTGTCAGTGTGTCTACTTCCATATCTAGCTTCACCCCGTACATGCAAAGGAATGCCATCCCAATCAGTATATCATAGTTTTAACTGGGTAAAACCACGGCAGGCAAAGAGACAGCAATCAAGCCAAACCTCATTGGTAACAAACTGTATGCTCCAACAGAAGTGGTTGTGTGAATTCTGGCGGTACTATAGACTTTGGAATGGGCCACGTCTGGGGCCAGACCCAGTCTTTCATCAGACGGATTGAGACTATGTTGATTAGGGCCCCACTATCTATAATGGCCCACACCTTTACCTTATTTACAGAAATATCAGAATAAGTGCATTCTGTGTAAGATTTGGATTGGAGATTTAGAAAATGGATACCCAGTGGTCCTGGGGTATCAAAGTATTGGCGGAGGCTTTGGCCAATCTCAGGAAGGTTGGCTTCTATGGTTTCCAGTGGCATGAATGTTGTGTTTGGCTCCAGGGGACAACATCCTGGAGGACACAGCGGGAAATCTTTATTATAAAAGATTTGAGGTTTGAAGCTAGCCTTGGGTTAGCCTCCAGGGCAAAATTAAGGACACATACCTTAATTTCCTGGAAAACAAGATGTAAAAGTCCTTTTGACAGAAAGGACAGGAAAAGCTTGAAGATTATAAAAGCCAACACAAATTTGGATAAACTTGTCTTTATTAGGAGTAATGATTTTACTTTAAATAGTTGACAAGAGGCGGTGATCACTCAATAGGAAGACATAGTGGCTGAGGGGGTCACGCTGGGATGAGGTCATACCAGGATCAACCACAGACAGGTACAATAATCCGGAATGAGTGGATATTGAACCAGACCCATTTGCAGAAGGCAAGGAATTTCTGAACTCAAAGGCAAAACCAGTCAAATCTTTGCAACTATCAATATTTGAAGGGCATATCAAAATAGCATTAATAGCACAATTTACGACATCTCCCCCTCAAGATTGGACAAAGGGAGTTGATACTTGAGAAGGAATTTGGAGTGGACGTGGGCAAAGGTACAGCCAGATAATAGTAGCTTCACAGTGTATTTGACGCCTTTTTTGAAGGTAACCTCACAAGGCCCAACCCAGAGGGAATCCAACTTGTGGGCTCTACCACCTGTACAATTCTGGTAGTAGAGAACTACATTGCCTACTTGATATTCAGGGAGAGGGGCTCTATCAGCATTGGACAGAGAGAGCTCCAAAGCCTTAACCTTATAAGCAGTAGAGTAGGCGGTTGCCTGGATGTCAATGATACGGTTGGTTAGGTCTTTCACATGGGTCTTGGGATTTGCAGATGTATCATACTCAATCAGAGGAGGTCCCAATATTGAGGGGGTAGGGGCCTCACATCCATAAAGCATGGCAAAAGGGGATTGATCAGTCACCCAATGTCTACTAAGGCGGTAGGCAAAGAGGGCATCAGGGAGGAACATGTCCCAATTGGCAGCGTCAGATAGCGTGAGTTTTCTCATGATGGATACTAGGGTGGAGTTTGCTCGTTTGACAGTTCCATTGGTGAAGGGATTATATGGCACAGAGAACAACTGATGATTCCCCATAGCTTTGACAATAGAGGTGATGAGGTGAGCATTAAAGTTGGTACCATTGTTGGAGAGCAGGACTTGAGGGCAGCCATGTTGATAGAAGATATCTTGCATTAAGAAAGCAGCCGTGGTCCTTGCCGTTATATCTTTTGTTGCTCTGGCTTCAACCCATTTGCTAAAGTGATCTGTAGCAACCAAAATAAACCAACATCCCAACCTAGAACGGGGGAAGGGCCCAACAGCATCAATACTCACCGTATGGAAGGCATGTTTTAGGGGGATGAGTTGGAACTGGTGTTGGGAAGAACAAAAACGTTGGAGTTGACAAGGATGGCAGGATGCAAGGACACCAGGGATCAAAAGGCGCGTGTTTTCCCAGTAGAAGTTTTTGCACAACCAGTCATGAGTTTGGCTATACCTCCATGGCCAGTATCAATGTGAGCTTGGATGATGATGGCTATCCTCATACTAGGGCAAAAGTAAGGTAGTTAGGCATTTTTAACCTTCTTGAAGAGTTGTCTATCACAAATTATGGTGTCTTTGGATAGGGTCTGTAGAGCTAGGCGGATATCTTTGGGCTCAGTGATCTAAGAGTCAGGATACCCTATTAGCTCATATAGTCAATCAGCAGCAGCGGGGTGGATATCCAGGATTGGCATCCTTGACAGGCCATCAGTGTTCTGATGTTGGGCCCCAGGACGGTGTACCACAGTGAAATTTTACCCTTGCAGACGTAGAGTCTAACGTGCTAACTGACCTTCAGATTCCTTTAGCTGTTATAACCACTTGAGAGAGGAGTGATCAGTGGCTACTGTGAAAAAGGGTTCCATAGATGTAATGCCAAAACTGCTTCACTGCATGTAGCATAGCCAAACATTCCTTCTTGGTAATACTGTAATTCTTTTTGTGCTTATTAAGGACCCTTGATGAGTAGGCTACAGGTCAATCTACACCTTCATTGTCAAGTTGGGCAAGGATAGCACCCACAGCTACTCCACTAGCGTCAGTATACAAGATGAACTCTTTATCATAATCAGGATAGACTAAGATAGGAGCCTCCTTGAGCTTGGCCTTCAGCGCTTCAAATGCTTGTTGCTGGATGTCAGTCCACTCAAAGGGGACGTTGCAAAGCAGTTGGACAAGGGGTTCACTCAGTTCAGCAAAGTCAGGGATAAATTGTTGGTAGTAGCCCATCATACCAAGGAATACTTGTACCTCTCAAAGATTTGTGGGAGGTAGCATCTTGTCAATGGCTTCCACCTTGTTATTAATGGGGCGGATTCCAGTCTGAGTGACTTCATGTCCTAGAAATTCAAGATGTTCCTTGAAGAAAGAGCATTTGAAGGGTTTGAGTTTCAGGCCAGCTTCACGGATCTTGACAAAAACAGCCTTGAGATGCTCCAAGTGGTCAGTAAAGATAGCGCTGAATACGGTAATATCATCAAGATACACAAGGACACAAAAGAGTTTTAGATCTTGTAAGATGGAGTCCATAGCCTACTGAAATGCGACAGGGGCATTGCATAGACCCTGGGGCATACAAGTGGGTTCAAAGAGGCCCTCTGACGTGATGAGCACAGCCTTTTCTTGATCTTCATGTGATAGGTCAATCTGCCAGTATCCCAAAGCCAGATCCATGGCAGAGAAAAACTTGGAACCACCCAGCTGTCTGAGAGCATCATCAATTCTGGGCAAGGGGTACAAATCTTTCTTAGTGAGAGAGTTCAGGCGGCAATAGTCCATTACAATGTGGTGTCCTCCATCTTTCTTCTTGAGGATCAGTAACAGGGAAGCCCAAGGACTTTGGGAAGGAGCCAGTAACCCAGCGTCCAGAAGCTGCTTGAGTTCTTTAGACACCTGAGCATCATCCACCCTACTACGGCGGTATGGTTTAGCACAAAAAGGAGGCACATCCCCAGTATCAATCTGATGGATGACTCCTTTAGCCAGGCCATAGTCCGTAGGCCCAGAGGCAAAGATGTCACTGAACTGATTGAGTAGGTCCAATATATCCTTTTGTTGAACAGGAGAAAATTGGGGGAAATCAGCAGCAGTGAACAAGGAGAGAACTTGTGGATCATCTTCAGGTAGATTGAAATCACTGAAAGTTCCAAAGGGGTAGAGGGAGGATACTTGTTCTGCTTCAAGTACACAACCATGACCTACAACCTGACCTCTGGTTACTTGCATGGACAGGGCCGTCAGATTAGCAAGCAGTAATTGCACGGGTTCTTTGTGAGTTTGGTCCAAAATCCCTGGACATAGGCAGGGCTTGGTACAACTTAAGGATTCAGCTGAGTAAAGCTCCAAGAAGGACTTTTCAGGCAGCTCATAGGAAATCTGGGAGTTGATCATCACTTGAGAGCCCAGGGGGATGATGATAGTGGCTGGAGCTAACAGAGGTACCCCTTCTTCCACAGGGCAGGAAGGAGGAGGGGTGCACATGTTGGAGGAGTGAGTCCTATAATTGAGGGAGAAAATAACCGTGGGGTACTCAAGCACACAAGTTTTAAGGCGCTTGCCTGGAAGGTGCAGAGGTTCCTCAAAAATCAAAGGAACTTCATATCCCAATAGTGAAAAGTCTCCATCTTGTAAGTTTACAATTCTGTTATATTCACGGAGGAACTGAGTACCAACCAAGAGATCATAGCTTTTGTTCTCTAGGACCACAGCAGGGGAGGCAATAAGGAGTTTCCCAAACCTCATGGGTAGAGCAGAGTAGGCACCAATGGCTCAAGTTTGGGCCATGCCAGCTGTGCCATACAACTGCGTGTAGTTGAGGTCAGGGGCCAACTTAAGTTTCTTCATTAGCTTGGACAAAACCATGTTGACAGGAGAACCCATGTCCAAGATGGCCTTGATTTTGACCTTTTGGATTAATACTTCCACACAGGTTGTATCTTTCCCAAAGGGAGGCAAGACTGCCAACATGTCTTGTGCAGCCTCTAGCTCTTTTTCCCATTTGGCCAGCATACACTGTAACACAGGGATTTCCTTATACACAGTCTGTAGTGGAAGAGACACAGTTACGTTGTGGAAAAGAGCTCCAGCTAAATCTGCTGATTCTTCAGAGGAGTCAACCAAGACAGGAGGTTGATGGGCTTGAGCTAGGTAAGGGCGAGCCACCATTTACTTAGCTTCACTTGGAGGTACCCAGGAAGTGGTGGTAGCCTTCCCAGAGCAAAGCTTGTAGGGTACAGGGATGGTTTCCGGAACAGCCAGGACGGAGTAGCCATAACTATCAGAGTCTTCACTATCAGAATTGTCAGGCTCTGAATCACTGGAGAGGTTGTGAAACAGATAAAGGATAGTTGGGCCAGAGGAGGAGGGAGCTTCCTCATCAGAGGGAGGATCAGGGGGAGACGGGGGAGATTGTTCAGCAGAGAATGTCTCCGTGTCTAAGCTGACCTCTCTTTTCCCGCCTGTTCCTTGGGATTGCAACCTTTCACTCAAGGATTAGTACAAGTGTGCAAGTGGTGTCTAATCTGGCCACAGTTATGACAGCCCTGTCTCTTAGCCTTCCCACCAGTACCCAGAGTCATAATGTGCGGTGTACAAGAGGTGATCCCAGCATTACTGGATTTGTTCTCACGCACCACCGTGCCTCCATGTTTTAAATGCATGTCTTGTAAGAGCGTCTTAATACTCTTCATGGAAGTGAGTAAAGCCTTGTGTGACTTAAAGTGTAGGCATAGAAGCTGGTTCACCTTCAAAGCATTTGAACAAGCCGTATAGGCCTCCCAGGGAGTCAACTGTTGACTAGTAATTAACTGTTGGCCTTCAATGTAGAAACAATCTTCAAACTCAGCCAGGGTCTCCTTGGGTTTGAAAGCAATATGCATAAATGCATCCTTCTTGACTTCCAAGCTGAGGTCTCCTCCAAACTCTTCAATAAGGAGGCGCTTCATATCCTCCCAGCTGACAATAGAAGGGAGCTCAGGGACCACAACTTCCTGGCAAGTGGGATGGAGTTAGGTAAGGATGTGTTCCTTCTTGATTTTGTCAGTAGCCCTACACATTGCAGTTCCGTAAATGGTCAGAAAAGCAGCAATGGTAGAGGTCTTGGGATCAAATATCTGCTTGAAGGTTGGCTTATAATTTGGGTCAATGGACAAAGACAAGGACTGGCTGTTCTCACCAGGGTTGAGGACGTTAATGTGAGATTTTCCCTCAAATTTGGATTCAGCAGTAGGTTGTCTAGCCCAGAGAAGTCAAAGGCTTTCCTCTAAAGTGTCCAAGGTAGAGCTATTCTGCCCACTAATGTCTTGGGCAGTTGTGGCAGCAGTCCCAAATTCATCAATCTTGATTTGTTGTACTGCCAAGGTGCCAGCAATCCCATTGACACAGGTAGCCAGGGAGGTGGCCTGAGTGACCAAGTGTAATACCCAGTTATGGTAGGTATCACTTGCAGGAAGTAGGGTAGCAGGTTGGCAAACTGGAACCCAGTCAAGGCAATAACAATGGGGTACACAGTCATGAGCCAGCAGAAGATCTTTGCATGCACATTGTATCTCCCAAAACTCCCGGCAAAGTAGGTCAAGACATAGTACATGGACGTGTACATGGCAATAGAGAGTGTTGAATGTGGAGACACCAAAGGAGGCCAAGGTCCAGTTTGGGATGAGTTCAGTTGACCAGAAGTATAGTAGGAGTTTTGACCTAGTCCTTCTGGAGATGGCCCAAAGAATTCTGGACCTGACTGGTAGCCTCCAATCCCAAGGCAAGCTGTGAGCACAGCTGTGAAGATGAGGTGGTTCATTTTCCTTGGATTGGAGGGTTGGCAGGGGCTGATTGGTAGCTTTTAACTTGTTAGGGGTAAGTTGAATTTCACTTTATTGAGGGTATTAATCTCAATAATAGCACAAGCTATTACTTAGGGGGATTCTTTATTTATAGTGCTCCCCACTTGCAAACTTTTGTAAGTGGGAGTGAAAACAAGGGACTGGGGATCCCAGAAGTTTGGATAAAGGTTTTGGGAAATGGAGTTTGAGAGGATGGCCAAGTTCTTGTTCTTGGGCAATCTGCTGGAGGTTTGGCCATTCATGCCTGGGGCCAATGATGTCCCCTTGTTGTGAAGTCAGCTGATGGGAAAGGCTCATGGGACTTTCCAAATATATTTTTGGTTTGGAAAGGTTAGTTTGGCTGGGGCCTAGACCTAAGCAAGTGTTGTGGCCCTCTGAATCCCATTGGCTTGAGGTCAAATTATTTTTAACCTTTGGAATCTGGTTTGATCTATTTTTGGAAGGTTCAGGGTTATTTTTGTACTCTTCACTTGGATTTGTCCTTTCTTCTGCAGGGCAGAAATTTTTCCCTGGATTTTTCCCTGCGGTCAGGTACTTTTCTGATTGGTTGATTTTTATGGTGACTTCTGATTGGCTGGGGAATCGGGCCTGGGAGCTGGCAGTTGGCCTGCTGGGGGAGGGGTGGGCAAGCGGGTGGCCGGTGGGAGCCGGGCGAGTGGGCGGGAGGCTGGCGGCTGGGGAGCGGGCAGGGGGCTTGCGGGGGGCTGGCTGGGCAGCGGGAGGCTGGCAGGCGTCTGCGCGGCAGCGGCAGGTGTCTGCCTGGATGTTAAATTGTTCTGGTTTTCATGAAAATCCGTTTTTTCCAAATTTTGATTTTGATTTTTCCCAAATAAAGGGGGAAATTCTTCATCAATTTTGGCCTCTGTAGTTGGGAATCTCCTATCTTTTTCCAACATTTTCATTCAGTCAGGAAATAATTTATGTCAGGAATATTCCTGACATTAGGGGGTGGTACTTGCAGAGAAACTTGGCATACACTTGGGCAAACAGTTGATCACTAGAGAGGAGTTTTACAGTGTACTCTGACCCTTGCTTGAAGATCACTTCTAAAGGTCCAACCCATAACCTATCTAGCTTGTGAGCACGTCCTCCTACCCTATGCTGATAGTAAAGAATGTAGTCCCTAATGTTGAACTCAGGCAAGGGAGAGCGTCCAGCATTGTCAGGAGAGAGCTCAAGAACCTTGGTCTTATAAGCAGAAGTATATAAAGTATACTTTATATCAATGATGCGGTTGAATAGATATTTGATATGGTCATCAGGGTTCATAGCCTGATCAGAGGAGAGTAGGGGGCCTCCAGAAGCAACAGAGTGGTGGCCTCACACCCATACAGCATAGCAAAGGGGGAATACCCGGTGACACAATGTTTGCTAAGGCAATAAGCAAAGAGAGCACCAGGTAAGTATAGCTCCCAGTTTTCAGCATCAGAGTAAGTGAGTTTCCTCATGATAGAAACCAGAGTCAAATTTGCACGCTCAACTGCACCATTGAAAGAAGGATTATAGGGGTAGAGAAAGACTGGTGAGACCCCAAGGCTTTGGCAACAGATGTTACCAACTTGTTGCTGAAGTTAGTCTCATTTTCAGACAACAACACTTGAGGACAGTCATGGCAGAATAATATGTCTTATAACAGAAAGGCAGCAGTTGTCTTGGCAGTGATGTTCTTAGTAGGGCAAGCTTCCACCCATTTTCTAAAATGATCAACAGCAATTAGAATAAAGCAGCAGCCAGAGCAGGAACAAGGGAGAGGCCCTACAGTGTCAATGCTGACAGCATAAAAGGCGTGTTGAAGGGGGACTAGCTTGAATCTGTGAGAGGCAGTTTAAGGTTGTTGGAGCTGACAATTGTGGCAACTAGCAATGACATCTGGAATCAGCAAGAAAAGGTTTTCCCAGAAATAGTTTTTCTGGAGCCAGTTGTAGGTCTTGACAATGCCTCCATTTCCCGTCTCCTTATGAGCTTGAAGCACCAACAAAAGGAAAAGGCTAGGCTGTACATAAGGTAGGTATTGGTCTCATACTTTCTTGAAGAGCAGATTGTTGCAAATGAGTGTATCCTCAGATAGTTTGGCTAGGGCAATTCAAACTTCTTTCATCTTGCTCTCCCAAGAGGAAGGATATCCAATTAGTTCATACAGTTGATTAGCCTCATCAGGGTGTAGAGCAAGGATGGGCATTCTGGATAATCCATCAGTGTTCTGATGTTGAATCCCGGGACAGTGTTGTATTATGAAGTTGTAATCTTGCAGGAGGAGAGACCATCTAGATAGCTGTCCTTCAGGTTCCTTAAGCTTTTGTAACCACTTAAGAAAAGCATAATCAGTGACTACAGTGAACTGGGTGCTATTCACATAATGGTAGAACTGTTTGACAGCATGCAACACAGCAAGGCACTCTTTCTCTGTGACACTGTAATTCTTCTCATGTTTATTCAGGACATAAGAAATATAAACTACAGGGTGATTCACACCCTAACCATCTAGTTGAGCCAAGATGGCTCCAATAGCCAGGTCACTAGCGTTGGTGTAAAGGATGAATTCCTTATTGTAGTCAGGGTACACTAGGATAGGAGCCTTCTTGAGTTTTTGCTTAAGGGTCTCAAAGGCTTGTTGCTGACTAGCAGTCTATTTGAAAGGGACATTATGTAACAGTTGAACCAAAGGTTTGCTAGTGTTGGCAAAGTCAATAATGAATTTTCTGTAGTAACCTATCATGCCCAGAAAGACTTGAGCCTCTCACAGGTTGGTGGGTAGAAGCATTTTGTCAATGGCCTCAACTTTTCTGGTCATTGGGTGAATCCCGGTTTGGGTTACCTCATGGCCCAAAAGATTTTAAGGTAATCCTTGAAGAAAGCACACTTATATGGCTTTAACTTAAGGTCAGCCTCTTGAATCTTTATGAACACTTCCTTGAGGTGAGCCAGATGATCTGTAAAGGTAGCGCTGAAGACTGTTATATCATCCAAGTACACCAGGACACATGAGAGCTTCAGATCACAGAGGATGGAGTCCATGGCTTGCTGAAATGTAGTTGGGGTATTGCAGAGTCCTTGTGGCATGTTTATAGGCTCAAAAAGTCCCTCAGATGTGATGAGAGCAGCTTTCTGTCTATCCTTGGTGTTGTGTTCTGAGGCGCGGCACAGACACACAACGGGGAATCCTAACCTTAGGATTGGATTTGTACTAAGTCTTGGTTAGATGACAGGGAAGGCAATAGTGTTTACCTTGCAGCCCTGGATGAATAATATCTACTAAGCGTGGCTAGAGAGAGGCGCAGAAGTTCAGAAGACATATCAGACAAAAATGTGAATAGAACTGTCGTGAATAACAGCATTCACCATGTTTTGATTTTGCCTTTGTTGGGCCAATTTGAAGACAAATCTCTTGCTTTTGCTTTTGACTCTCAAAATGAACTGTCTTCTGCTTCAGGAAATATGATTGTTTGGTTTCCTGACTCTGCGCAACTCACTTGCCCCACTCATGCTTGTGGCAAGTGATCCTACCATCCTGGTAGTGTTTTGTGGTATTCCTAATCACTATATATTCCATTTCCATATTCATCAATAAAATTAAGTTCTATCCACATTTTTGTCTTTGTGTCTTCTGTACTTCCACGCCTCTCTCTAGCCACGCCTAGTAGAGATTATTCATCCAGGGCCGCAAGGTAAACACTATTGCCTTCCCTGTCATCTAACCAAGACTTAGTATGAATCCAATCCTAAGGTTAGGATTTCCTGTTGTGTGTCTGTGCCGCACCTCAGAACACAACAAAAATGGTGCTCACTACAGGGGCTGTAAGCCCCTTGGTTATCCCTTTTGCATCTACGTTTGAAGGTCCCTTGCCTCTGCCTATTTGGGAGTTGACCTCACCTGAAATTACCAGTCCTCCTATTGAGGAAGACATTGCCAACCCGCCTATTGTCCCTACTGTACTGAACCTTGGGAATGGTCCCCGCCTAGTTGCTTACCCTATGGGTACCCCTGACTTGGAGCAAGTTATGGCGGTAGCCCTTAGGATAGCTTGGGATGGGGCCATCCCTTGTCTTCAACTACAGTTTAGCCATGCACAATACAATGAGTTAATTGTGGCCTCTCAGTTTACACAACACCTCCTCCCAGCGGCTGGCTCCGCTGATCATCTGCTGTCATCATTTGTACAGCCTGCCTTGGCCCATCACCAGAAGGTGTTGGGACTCTATGTTCAAGAGATCTTGTCTCTACAAGCAGCTGTTACTCATCATTGGGACCAGTTTGCCGCCTACCAACAATGGCTTCATTCCCTGTTCTTCCTGATATCTGACAATCAGCGTGATTTGGTCACCTCTCAAACACATTTAGACAATTCCATTGAGAAAATACGCCAGTCCATCCCTGAGTACGTTAGGGAGCAACTACATGAGTTTCACCAGTTAGAACAACCCTGGCGCACTCAAGTAGTCTCCACCCTAAACACTTATCTCTTAAATTTTGAGCACCTAGTACATCAGCTCAATGCATTCAGTGTTTATTCCTTTGAGCAATTGCAACAGGTAGCAGACCTTGCCGCCCAAGGTCTAAATGAGCTCAGTGCAGAATTTGATCAAGAAAGAGCTACTACTGCTGCCGCTATTGCCAAACTTCAGAGTCAGGTGAATGATCTGTCCTCTCCCAAACCTGATGCTCTGCCTTCTCCTCCTGCTGATGATCTGGTGGACAGAGAGCAGAGAATCTGGGAAGCCATCTGGGAATTATGTGCTTCCACTTGTAGCCAAGGACGTCCTACTGAAATGCCTCAACCTGATCCCCAGGTTCTTGCGCTGACTGCTCAGGTCGCTGAACTACAGCAGGAAATTGCTGCTTTACATGAGGTAGTGAAGGTCAATGCTAGTCCACGCAGGGTTAACAAGGAAGATGGATATTGTCCTGGTTTGAAAGGGGCTCCTTGAATCCACTGCGCTAGGGAGTTGATTGCCCTAGCTAATGAGGTGGACCATTTGAAACAAGACCAGAATGAGTTGGACAGAGACGTACAGGAGATGAATGAGCAGATAGATTCGGTAAACGACAGGTTCGCCCCTTGCCTATCAGTGGGGCCATCCCTTACTTTGCAACTGGCTGAACTCTCCATGGTTGTCACTACCCAAGGACAACACCTAAATGTTACTGAACAACAGACCGCTCTAGCCAACACTACAGGTGCCAGAACTACCAAGACTCTGACAACCCTTGAAGAAAGTGTTTGACAACTGTGGGCTAGACAACCCCCCTCTGAATCTGAAGCTGAGTTCTCCCCTTGCATAAATGTACTCAATAGCAGCAATGGTGGTCCAGCTCCTGAGGCACACTTCAAGCCTACTTTTAAGCAAGTCTTTGATCCCAAAACTTTGACTATTGCAGATTTCTTAACTATTTACAAGACTGCTATGAGACAAGCATCAGATGAAGTTAAGAAAGAACATATTTTGACTTGCCTACACCTGACCTGTCAAGAGGTAGTTGTACCAGAGCTGCCTTCCATTGAGACCTGGGAGGACATGAAACAGCTCCTGATTGACAAGTTTGGTGGTGATATTAGCCTGGAGGTGAAAAAAGATGCTTTCATGCATATATTCTTCAAGCCCAAAGAGATATTAGCTGAATTTGCCAACAGATTTTACATGGAGGGACAACAGTTAATAACAAGCAGACAATTGACGGCACATGAAGCATATATGGCCTGCACCCAGGCCCTCAAGGTAAATCAACTCCTATGCCTTTATTTCAAGGCCCACAAGGCTATGCTGTCCTCCATGAAAAGTATAAAGACATTTCTACAAGATATGCATCTTACCCATTCTGGGGCAGTCATTTGGGAAAGTTGTGCCGCTTCCAACTCTGGCTCCTCTTCTTGCAACCCTTGTATCCTCACTATGAACTCCCAGACTCCTCCTTGACGTCAGGGTTGCTACAACTGTGGTCAGATAGGCCACCACTCTTGCGTCTGCACTAATCAGCGGGTTGAAGGAGCTGATCCCAAGGATCAGTCAGGAAAAGAACAGTCAACCTAGAGGCAGAGACACTCTTGGTTGACAATTCTTCCCAGTCTCCTCCTACACCCCTGCCTGCTACTGACTCTGAGCCTGCTGATGATAAAGCACCTCCTATCCTCCTCCTGTTCCATGACATTTCTGACAATTCTGATGTGTATGAATCTGATGTTGAAGACCATGATGCATACAGGTATTCTGTTCTTGCTATCCCTGCAACTATTGCTGTTCCCTACAAGCTATAATCTGGGAAGACTACAACAACCACCAAGCCCTTGTCTGAGGCTAAAGCAGTTGTCTCCTACCCCTATCTTACTCAGGCAAAACGGTCCCCTGTCTTAGTGGAATCATCAGAGGAGACTGCTGAAGTTGATGACGCCGTTTTCAAGAATGTATCTGTCTCACTCCCTCTCCAAACTGTATATAAGGAGTTTCAAGACTACAATACATGATTGAGAAATGGGACAAGAAACTAGCTGAGGCACAGGATATTTTGGCTGTTCTGCCACCCTTTGGACGCACCACCACCTGAGTAGAGATATCTATCCAAAAGGTCAAAATCAAAGCCGTCCTGGACACTGGTTCCCCTGTTAATGTTGTTTCTTCTAAACTGATGAAGAAACTTAAGCTGGCCCCTGATCTCAACTACCATCAATCCTATGGCACCACTGCCCTCTCCATTACTTGCGCCATTGGTGCGTACTCTGCCTTATCAATGCAATTTGGTAAACTCCTGTTGGCTGCGCTGGCTGTTGTTCTAGAAAATGAGAGCTATGACCTTTTTGTTGGTACTTAGTTCCTTTGGGAATATAATGGGATCATCAACCTAAAGGATGGTTATCTTTCTATCCTAGGGTACAAAGTCCCTCTGATCTTTAGGAGCCCATCAAAGTTCCTGGTAAACGGTTAAAGACATGTACTCTGGAGTACCCCACTAGAGTTTTCACCCTAAAATACCAAACCCATTCCTCCAACATGAAGTGTCCTCCCATGGCCTGTCCTGCAACTGAGGGAATCCCTCTCATAGCCACGTCTGCTATCACCACCCCCCAGGCTCTCAGGCTATCCTAGACTCCCAGATATCATATGAACTACCTGAACAGACTTTCTTAGAGCTGTATTAACCTCCTTTGCTGGGGCGGAACAAGCCTTACCTTTGATCTGGAATTCTGGACGTTTCCCACAAGGATCCCGTTCAATTACTAGTTGCCAACCTTACTGCGCTTCCTATGACTGTATCCAGAGGACAGGCCATAGTTACAGAAAGTTGTTAAATGCTCCTGACATCTTGTCTCTTCACCCTTTTGGAAAGTTTCAAGACTTTAACCTACCCAAAGACAAGCCTCAAGTCCTATCTCTGTTCACTGCCCAAGACTTCCCTCAGTTGTCCCTGGTATAACAGAAAGAGGTGCTTGATTTACTAGACCAGTTCTCAGACATCTTTGCTAAAGATAGAATTGATTATGGGCTAGCCAAAGGCGTGATTCATCAGATTGACACAGGAGATACTCCCCTCTTTTGTGCCAAGCCATACCACTGCAGCCAAGTGGAAGATGTGCAGGTTTCTAAGGAGCTCAAACAACTGCTGGATGCTGGACTGCTAGCTCCCTCTCAAAGTCCCTGGGCTCCCCCTGCTCATAATAAAGAAAAAAGTGGTGGACACCGGATTGTGATGGACTATCAAAGGTTGAATTCTCTAACCAAGAAAGATTCCTATCCCTTACCACTCATTGATGACGCCCTTTGACACCTTGGAGGCTCTAAGTTTTTCTCTGCCATGGATTTGGCGTCTGGCTACTGGAAAAATGACCTCTCTCCTGAAGACTGTCAGAAGGCTGTACTCATGACATCAGAAGGATTGTTTGAGCCTACTTGCATGCTGCAAGGGCTCTGTAATGCCCCAGCAACTTTCCAGAGGGCCATGGACTCCATCCTGCGTGACTTGAAGTTGTTGGGTGTCTTAGTCTATCTAGATGATATAACAGTCTTCAGAGAAACTTTCACTGATCACCTAGCCTATCTTAAAGAGGTGTTCATAAAGATCCAAGAAGCTGGCCTCAAGTTAAAGCCTTCTAAGTGTGCATTCTTCAAAGAGCGCCTTGAATTCCTGGGCCATGAAGTAACCCAAACGGGAATTTGTCCAATGACCAAGAAGGTTGAAGCCATTGACAAAATGCTTCCGCCCACCAACCTACAAGAAGTACAAGTCTTCCTGTGCATGATGGGTTACTATAGACAATTCATAACTGATTTTGCTAATACTAGTGAACCCCTGGTCCAACTATTGTGTAATATCCCTTTTGAATGGACCGCCATTCAACAGCAAGCCTTTGAGACTCTAAAGCAGAAACTCAAAAAAGCACCCATTTTAGTGTACCCTGATTACGATAAGGAATTCATCTTGTACACTGATGCTAGTGACCTTGCTATTGGGGCTATCTTGGCTCAACTCAACAATGAAGGTGTGGACTACCCTGTAGCTTATACTTCCTGTGTGCTAAATAAGCATGAAAATAATTATAGTGTTACAGAGAAGGAGTGTCTTGATGTGCATCATGCAGTCAAACAATTCCGCCACTACGTGTATGGTACCCATTTCACTGTTGTCACTGACCACACTTTGCTCAAATGGTTACAACAACTTAAGGAGCCTGAAGGACTCTTCACCAGATGGGCTCTCTGCCTGCAAGGTTATGACTTCACTGTGCTCTATTGCCCCGGGATTCAACATCAGAACACTGATGGGTTGTCCTGAATGCCCATCCTTGCCCTACATCCTGCTGAGGCAGACCACCTGTAAGAGCTTATTGGCTACCCTTCTTCCTGGGAAAGTGAGACAGAAGAGGTTTGACTTGCCTTGTCCAAATTATCTGAAGATACCCTCATATGCAACAACCAACTCTTCAAGCAGGTGTGGGGTCAATACCTGCCATACGTGCGTCCCAGTCTTTGCCTCTCCTTGGTGTCACAAGCTCATAAAGAAACTGGCCATGGAGGCATTGCCAAGACCTTTGACTGGCTTCAGAAGAATTACTTCAGAGAAAATCTTTGCCTGTTGATCCCAGATGTCATAGCTAGTTGCCATGACTGCCAACTCCAGAGGCCCTGAGCTGCTTCTCATGAGTTCAAATTGGTTCCCCCTCAACACACATTTCATACTGTCAGCATTGATGCTGTAGGTCCTCTCCCCCGCTCACGCTCCAGATGCCGCTTTATCCTGATTGCTGTTGACCACTTTAGCAAGTGGGTAGAAGCTTGCCCTACTAAAGACATCACTGCTAAGACTACCGCTGCCTTCCTGCTGCAGGATTTTTTCTACCACCATGGCTGTCCTCAAGTGCTTTTATCAGACAACAGGACCAACTTCAATGCCAAACTCTCAACCTCTGTTGTTGAAGCTCTAGGAACTCACCAGTTATTCTCTGCCCCTATAATCCTTCCACTAATGGGGCAGTTGAGCGTGCCAACTCAACACTGGTTTCTATCATGAGGAAACTCACCTACTCTGACACTGCTAATTAGTATCTATACTTACCTGCTGCCCTCTTTGCCTTTTGTCTGAGCAAACATTGGATCACAAGGTACTCCCCCTTTGCCATGTTGAATGGGCGTGAAGCCACCACTCTGTCACTCTTGGGGGTTCCCCTACTCTCCTCTGATAAGGCCATGAACCCTGACAACCACATCAAAGACTTAGTCAACCGCATCATTGATATACAGGCCACTGCCTACACTTCTGCCTATAAGACTAAGATGCTTGAGCTTTCTCCTGACAACGCTGGGCGCTCCCCCTTGCCTGAGTTTGCTGTTGGTGACCATGTCCTATATTATCAACACTGTGTGGTGGGCGCACACACAAACTAGACTCCCTGTGGATTGGCCCTTTAGAGGTGACTTTCAAACGAGGGTCTGAGTACACTGTAAAGCTCCTCTCCAGTGGTCGCCCTTTTTTCCTGTGTACATGCCAAGTTCCTCCACAAGTATCTCCCCCCAAAGGCCAATCTAGAGGGGGGCAATGTTGTGAATAACGGCATTCACCATGTTTCAATTTTGCCTTTGTTGGGCCATTTCAAAGAGGAATCTCTTGCTTTTGCTTTTGACTCTTGAAATGAACTGGCTTCTGCTTCAGGAAATATGATTGTTTGGTTTCCTGACTCTGCGCAACTCACTTGCCCCACTCATGCTTGTGGCAAGTGATCCTACTGTCTTGGTAGTGTTTTGTGGTATTCCTAACCACTATATATTCCATTTCACATTCACCAATAAAAGTTAAGTTCTATTCACATTTTTGTCTTTGTGTCTTCTGTACTTCTGCGCCTCTCTCTAGCCACGCCTAGTAGAGATTATTCATCCAGGGCTGCAAGGTAAACACTATTACCTTCCCTGTCATCTAACCAAGACTTAGTACAAATCCAATCCTAAGGTTAGGATTCCCCATTGTGTGTCTGTGCCGCGCCTCAGAACACAACAAGAACTTAATATTATTGGTGAATGTGAAATGGAATATATAGTGGTTAGAAATACCACAAAACACTACCAGGACAGTAGGATCACTTGCCACAAGCATGAGTGGGGCAAGTGAGTTGTGCAGAGTTAGGAAACCAAACAATCATATTTCCTGAAGTGGAAGCCAGTTCATTTCAAGAGTCAAAAGCAAAAGCGAGAGATTTGTCCTCAAAATGGCCCAACAAAGACAAAATTGAAACATGGTGAATGCTGTTATTCACAACATTGCCCCCCTCTAGATTGGCCTTTGGGGGTGATACTTGCAGAGGAACTTGGCATGTACACAGGAAAAAGGGTGACCACTTGAGAGGAGCTTTACAGTGTACTCAGATCCTTGCTTGAAAGTCACCTCTAAAGGACCAATCCACAGGGAGTCTAGTTTGTGTGTGCGCCCACCACACAGTGTTGATAATATAGGACATGGTCACCAACAGCAAACTCAGGCAAGGGGGAGCGCCCAGCGTTGTCAGGAGAAAGCTCAAGCATCTTAGTCTTATAGGCAGAAGTGTAGGCAGTGGCCTGTATATCAATGATGCGGTTGACTAAGTCTTTGATGTGGTTGTCAGGGTTCATGGCCTTATCAGAGGAGAGTAGGGGAACCCCCAAGAGTGACAGAGTGGTGGCTTCACGCCCATTTAACATGGCAAAGGGGGAGTACCTTGTGATCCAATGTTTGCTCAGACAAAAGGCAAAGAGGGCAGCAGGTAAGTATAGATACTAATTAGCAGTGTCAGAGTAGGTGAGTTTCCTCATGATAGAAACCAGTGTTGAGTTGGCACGCTCAACTGCCCCATTAGTGGAAGGATTATAGGGGCAGAGAATAACTGGTGAGTTCTAGAGCTTCAACAACAGAGGTTGAGAGTTTGGCATTGAAGTTGGTCCTGTTGTCTGATAAAAGCACTTGAGGACAGCCATGGTGGTAGAAAAAATCCTGCAGCAGGAAGGCAGCGGTAGTCTTAGCAGTGATGTCTTTAGTAGGGCAAGCTTCTACCCACTTGCTAAAGTGGTCAACAGCAATCAGGATAAAGCGGCATCTGGAGCGTGAGCGGGGGAGAGGACCTACAGCATCAATGCTGACAGTATGAAATGTGTGTTGAGGGGGAACCAATTTGAACTCATGAGAAGCAGCTCAGGGCCTCTGGAGTTGGCAGTCATGGCAACTAGCTATGACATCTGGGATCAACAGGCAAAGATTTTCTCTGAAGTAATTCTTCTGAAGCCAGTCAAAGGTCTTGGCAATGCCTCCATGGCCAGTTTCTTTATGAGCTTGTGACACCAAGGAGAGGCAAAGACTGGGACGCACGTATGGCAGGTATTGACCCCACACCTGCTTGAAGAGTTGGTTGTTGCATATGAGGGTATCTTCAGATAATTTGGACAAGGCAAGTCAAACCTCTTCTGTCTCACTTTCCCAGGAAGAAGGGTAGCCAATAAGCTCTTACAGGTGGTCTGCCTCAGCAGGATGTAGGGCAAGGATGGGCATTCAGGACAACCCATCAGTGTTCTGATGTTGAATCCCGGGGCAATAGAGCACAGTGAAGTCATAACCTTGCAGGCAGAGAGCCCATCTGGTGAAGAGTCCTTCAGGCTCCTTAAGTTGTTGTAACCATTTGAGCAAAGTGTGGTCAGTGACAACAGTGAAATGGGTACCATACACGTAGTGGCGGAATTGTTTGACTGCATGATGCACATCAAGACACTCCTTCTCTGTAACACTATAATTATTTTCATGCTTATTTAGCACACAGGAAGTATAAGCTACAGGGTAGTCCACACCTTCATTGTTGAGTTGAGCCAAGATAGCCCCAATAGCAAGGTCACTAGCATCAGTGTACAAGATGAATTCCTTATCGTAATCAGGGTACACTAAAATGGGTGCTTTTTTGAGTTTCTGCTTTAGAGTCTCAAAGGCTTGCTGTTGAATGGCGGTCCATTCAAAAGGGATATTACACAATAGTTGGACCAGGGGTTCACTAGTATTAGCAAAATCAGTTATGAATTGTCTATAGTAACCCATCATGCACAGGAAGACTTGTACTTCTTGTAGGTTGGTGGGCGGAAGCATTTTGTCAATGGCTTCAACCTTCTTGGTCATTGGACAAATTCCCGTTTGGGTTACTTCATGGCCCAGGAATTCAAGGCGCTCTTTGAAGAATGCACACTTAGAAGGCTTTAACTTGAGGCCAGCTTCTTGGATCTTTATGAACACCTCTTTAAGATAGGCTAGGTGATCAGTGAAAGTTTCTCTGAAGACTGTTATATCATCTAGATAGACTAAGACACCCAACAACTTCAAGTCACGCAGGATGGAGTCCATGGCCCTCTGGAAAGTTGCTGGGGCATTACAGAGCCCTTGCAGCATGCAAGTAGGCTCAAACAATCCTTCTGATGTCATGAGTACAGCCTTCTGACAGTCTTCAGGAGAGAGGTCATTTTTCCAGTAGCCAGACGCCAAATCCATGGCAGAGAAAAACTTAGAGCCTCCAAGGTGTCAAAGGGCGTCATCAATGAGTGGTAAGGGATAGGAATCTTTCTTGGTTAGAGAATTCAACCTTTGATAGTCCATCACAATCCGGTGTCCACCACTTTTTTCTTTATTATGAGCAGGGGGAGCCCAGGGACTTTGAGAGGGAGCTAGCAGTCCAGCATCCAGCAGTTGTTTGAGCTCCTTAGAAACCTGCACATCTTCCACTTGGCTGCAGTGGTATGGCTTGGCACAAAAGAGGGGAGTATCTCCTGTGTCAATCTGATGAATCACGCCTTTGGCTAGCCCATAATCAATTCTATCTTTAGCAAAGATGTCTGAGAACTGGTCTAGTAAATCAAGCACCTCTTTCTGTTATACCAGGGACAACTGAGGGAAGTCTTGGGCAGTGAACAGAGATAGGACTTGAGGCTTGTCTTTGGGTAGGTTAAAGTCTTGAAACTTTCCAAAAGGGTGAAGAGACAAGATGTCAGGAGCATTTAACAACTTTCTGTAACTATGGCCTGTCCTCTGGATACAGTCATAGGAAGCGCAGTAAGGTTGGCAACTAGTAATTGAACGGGATCCTTGTGGGAAACGTCCAGAATTCCAGATCAAAGGTAAGGCTTGTTCCGCCCCAGCAAAGGAGGTTAATACAGCTCTAAGAAAGTCTGTTCAGGTAGTTCATATGATATCTGGGAGTCTAGGATAGCCTGAGAGCCTGGGGGGTGGTAATGGCAGATGTGGCTATGAGAGGGATTCCCTCAGTTGCAGGACAGGCCATGGGAGGACACTTCTTGTTGGAGGAATGGGTTCAGTATTTTAGGGTGAAAACTCTAGTGGGGTACTCCAGAGTACATGTCTTCAACCGTTTACCAGGAACTTTGATGGGCTCCTCAAAGATCAGAGGGACTTAGTATCCCAGAATAGAAAGGTAACCATCTTTAAAGTTGATTATCCCATTATATTCCCTAAGGAACTGGGTGCCAACTAAGAGATTGTAACTCTTGTTTTCCAAGACAACTGCTGGAGCAGCTAGAAGAAGCTTGCCAAACTGCACTGGTAAGGCAGAGTACGCACCAATGGCACAAGTAATGGAGAGGGCATTGGTGCCATAGGATTGATGGTAGTTGAGATCAGGGGCCAGCTTAAGTTTCTTCATCAGTTTAGAAGAAACAACATTGACAGGAGAACCAGTGTCCAGGACGGCTTTGATCTTGACCTTTTGGATAGATATCTCTACTCAGGTGGTGGTGCGTCCAAAGGGTGGCAGAACAGCCAAAATATCCTGTGCCTCAGCTAGTTCCTTGTCCCATTTCTCTATCATGTATTGTAGTCCCAAAACTCCTTATATACAGTTTGGAGAGGGAGTGAGACAGATACATTCTTGAAAAATGACGTCTACAACTTCAGCGGCTTCCTCTTTTAATTCTTCTTTGACAGGGGACCGTTTTGCCTGAGTAAAATAGGGGCAGGAGACAACTGCTTTAGCCTCAGACGAGGTCTTGGTGGTTGTTGTAGTCTTCCCAGATTTTAGCTTGTAGGGAACAGCAATAGTCTCAGGGACAGCAAGAACAGAATACCCGTATGCATCATGGTCTTCAACATCAGATTCATACACATCAGAATTGTCAGAAATGTCATGTAACAGGAGGAGGATAGGAGGTGCTTTACCATCAGCAGGCTCAGAGTCAGTAGCAGGCAGGGGTGTAGGAGGAGACTGGGAAGAATTGTCAGCCAAGAGCGTCTCCACCTCTAGGTTGACTGTTCTTTTCCCAACTGATCCTTGGGATCAGCTCTTTCAACCCGCTGATTGCTGCAGACGCAAGAGTGGTGTCCTATCTGACCACAGTTGTAGCAACCCTGACGTCAAGGAGGAGCCTGGGAGTTCATAGTGAGGATACAAGGGCTGCGAGAAGAGGAGCCAGAGTTGGAAGCGGCACAACTTTCCTGAACAACTGGCCCAGAATGGGTAAGATGCATATCTTGTAGCAGTATCTTTATACTTTTCATGGAGGACAGCATAGCCTTGTGGGCCTTGAAATGGAGGCATATGAGTTGATTCACCTTGAGGGCCTGGGCGCAGGCCATATATGCTTCATGCACCGTCAATTGTCTGCTTGTTATTAACTGTTGTCCCTCCATGTAAAATCTGTCAGCAAATTCAGCTAATGTCTCTTTGGGCTTGAAGGATATGTGCATGAAAGCATCCTTTTTTACCTCCAGGCTAAGATCACCACCAAACTTGTCAATCAAGAGCTGTTTCATGTCCTCCCAGCTCTTGATGGAGGGCAGCTCTGGTATGACTACCTCTTGACAGGTCGGGTGTAGGCAAGTCAGAATATGTTATTCTTAACTTCATCTGATGCTCGTCTCATAGCAGTCTTGTAAATAGTTAAGAAGGCTGCAATAGTCAAATTTTTAGGATCAAACACTTGCTTAAAAGGGCAACCACCAGAATTAACTCATTCTGCAAGTCAACTTACTGAATGTTGACAATTTGTCAACATTCAGTAAGTCAACATTATTTTGGTATTTATCCGCCAGAATCGGGCATTTCTTAAACTAAGTTAATTTTTCATACTGAATTATTAAGTAAGAACTGCAAAATCAAAAAGGAACAGACATAATGTCAACACCATTTAAACAAAGGCTTAATTTTAAGCCAAAAAACTAATATAATTTACTATGAAAATTAAGTTACTTGTACTTTTACATTAAGGTCAACTACAGTAAGTAATATCTGGATGTTGACCCCAAATAAGAATCCATAAATTTCTTAATAAAATACACAATATTCTAAAAATAACTTCTTTTTATATTTTATACTACTGTTTTTATTAAATATATATTAAGATAGGCATTGAAAAAAGACATATGCCAACTTTCAGAGCATTCTTTGTATTATTTAGATATTTACTGTTATTTTAAACTCACTGGATAAACTATAGCTTATTTCCGGAAGTCCACTTAAGCCAACACACATATGTTAAAACTAGAATTTATATATGTAATTATAATGTCAACTTTGTGTCAAATTGACACGCTGCCTAAATTGCAACAAAGGGGTTTGGCTAAGCAAACAAAGTGACATAATTTAAGCGAGATTTAATAGGAGAGTTGCTATAAAAGAACGCTGACTGCCTGAATGTCAACACCTTCACTTATTTATTAGTAAAACACTGCTGCTTAACAAAAAGCACACATACAATGGTATGGTAATTCAGGCCAAAGTACCCAGGGCTGTACTTTAGACTTCCTTCTACAATCCCTATTGTTTAGCTTTCATAAGTTACATATGCAAATCTTTAATTTTTTTAAATTTAAAATAATCAATTTTGGCCTTAAAAAACCAACTCTGGAAAATATTAACCAAGCTTTACAACTGATTTACATAGTGTTTTTCCACTTTAATGCTGACTGTCAGTATGTTGACGTCAAAATTAAAGCGTTTTTTATGCTGACAAACTAAATTAAATATTTTTGACTACTGTGACTACCAGAATGTCAACTTTTTATTTAAACATGGGTTTTTCCTATTCTTTAATAATAAACTAGCTCTAAAATTACTTTTTATACTTCCATAAACTATTTACTTAATAATAAAATTTAAAACAAGTGATTATTATTTAATTTTATTCATGTTTCACATTATTATTCTTACTTTATGAACTATACTCTAATTATTGTAGGACAAATCTTCCAAGAAGCCACAAAAGAGCCCCAAGTCAACCAAGAAAGTACCCAAAGCCTCTGAAAAGGCCCAACATTCCTACCCCAACAAAAAACCAGCCAAAGAGCCCTCAACAAAACAGAAGACAAAGGAGAAGACCCCAGACCCTGAAAGCAAAGAGCCCGTCCCCTGCCCCCTCCTCTTCTCTAAGTTGGTATCAATTAGAAGGAGACGTGGTTCCACTAAACAAGCAAAGAAGAAAGAAGATACCCAAGAGTCCAGAACCCCAGCTAAGCCCAGATGAATCAAGCTCAAAGGAATCAAGTCCCAAGGAATCAAGCTCATCCCAATCCAGAAAGCGCAAGAATCCAACTCCAGATAATTCCCCTCCACCGCCCAAAAAATCTGCACCTCCATCCTCATCATCAAGTATCAATAAAGAAGATCCTGATGATTACCTGTCTGACTATCATCAAGCACCAATTGGCTCATGGGATCCCCTAAAGGTTCACAATATATGTCACGTCAAAGGAGAGTTTAAGCTCCTAAAGAAGTTCCCTTGGGTTTTCCCTCTAATGTCTGTCAAAGGAGGTGCAAGTTTAGTCTTTGATGGTTATGTTTTCAATTGCAATAATCAGAAAAGAGCAGGAAGAAGCAAGCATTATGTATGTGAAGATAGAAGCTGTGCTGCCAGAATTAATACAGAAGGATGGGATAAAGTCACTAGTGAAAAAGGAGAGCACACATGCAATGCTCTAATAAATCTTATTGAAAAGCTTCTAAAGTGGTACCTCTACCAAATGGTCCCAGTCTCCAAAGATGCCAAGGCTTCTGATCTGGCAGTTAAGGCCACCGCACACCTAAGTAATGAGAACCTGAAGCTCATCCCTGACCGCAACCAGTTAGTAAAGTACATATGTGACAAACGCTGTGACCTAGTCCCCCATAAGAAATCAGCCATGGTTCAAGGAGAGTTAGTCTTGACAGAGGAGTTAAAGATGTTCAATGGTGATGAGGTATTCCTTTTACATGATGATGGTCCTACAGCAGAGGCAAGAATTATATGCTATGCTACACAACAGAACCTGGAGTAGTTGAGGGATTCAGAGACCTGGTTATGTGATGGTACCTTTGCAGTATGCCCCCGCCTTTTTTACCAACTATGGGTTGTACATTCCCTCATTGAAGGCAAGGTGCTCCTATTTGCCTACTTTCTGCTTCCTAGGGCAACAGAAGAGATCTACACAAAGGCCTTTAAAATCCTTCAGGAGGGCATCAAAGACCTATCCAATAATAGAAAGAGTCCCCCTGGCCATAACACTAGAGCCAATCCAGATGATGATAAAAAGGATGAAGCCACCCTTGCTGCAGAAAAAGAAGCTCAAGATAAAGCACTTGGCCCCTCAACTATAATCATGGACTATGAAACTGCCCAGTATAACGCTTTTGTAAATACCTTTGATGGAGAGGTACAGGGGTGGTTTTTCCATTATTGACAGGCTATCAACAGGCAACTAAAGGGTCTACCTGAGCTCATCAAGCTCCACCGTCTAGATACATCAGGAAAGTGCAAGTTCTTAATTCAGCATTTTGTAGCACTAGCCTTTGTAAAGCCAGAGCATGCTGGACAAGCCTCTGAGCTCCTATGCCAGGATCCATATGCCAAGAAACATGATGGTGTCTTCTACCCTTTCATTGAATATTATGAGCCACAGTGGATTGGACGTAAGGTCACTAAGCACCGGAGCAAGACCAGAGCCAAAGCCAACTGGAACTGCTACCAGGCAGTTCTTAAGGATGAGATGAAAACGACTTCATCTCTGGAGGGCTGGCATAAGCATATCAAGTCCTCCTTTGGAATCAAGCCCAGGTACAACACCTTCTACGAGCATCTCAAAGTCCAACAGGAGAAGACAGCTGCATCTATCAGAGATATTGAGAACTGCCCATCTAAGAAGAAGAGAACCACCAAAGAGAAACAGTATCAAGAGAAGATAAAGGACGTTGTCAAGGCCAAATATAAGCTTTCAGAGATTGGGAAATACATTAAGAAGATTGCCACAGTTCTTAATGGCAACCAGGTGATCACAGTCTAGCTTTTCATTAAATTTATTGAGTATTGCCTAATTTTTTATATATTTCTTATATATTAAGTATAATATTTTTAAATAAATAGTTATTCTAAATAAATCCTTAACCTTTTATGATACTGATTTTATAAAATCATTGGTTTTTATTGATAGTTTGATGCTTTAGACTGTATAACATGGCCTATATTGGTATTTTACTAGTAAATTATATGTTTTTTGTAGTTTTCAATATAAAAAAACTTTATATTACTGTTTCTGATTGCTTTATTTTGCTGTAATACGTGAAATTTTATGTAGTACCTTTTTGTGTATTGATTTTTTTGTTTTTTTTAAGTGGGAAAAATTTATTATAGTAAAGATAGCTAATTTCATAGTAAAATAAAATAAAAGTGTATTTTTATGAATTTTTTCAATATTCATGTATAATTTTTTATGGACTTTTTAAAATCTATGTTGTCACATTACCCTAAAAAGTATCTTGAAGCTTAATTTTTATTAAGTAAAATGTTCAGGAAACAGGTTTCTGCTTATTAAAAAAGTGTCAACATTTAGTAGTCTGCATGAGTCAAAACTTAATTCTGACTTTTCAATGCTATCAAAATTAAAGTAATTTTAATTCTGATTATTGACATATAGTAAGTTGACTTGCGGAATGAGTTAATTCTGGCAGTTGCCCTTAAAAGTAGGCTTGAAGTGTGCCTCAGGAGTTGGACCACCATTGTTGCTATTGAGTACATTTATGCGCAGTGCAAACTCAGCTTTAGATTTGGAGGGGGGTTGTCTAGCCCACAGTTGTCAAATTCTTTCTTCAAGGGCCGTCATAGTCTTGGTGGTTCTGGCACCCGTAGCGTTGGCTAGAGCGGTCTGTTGTTCAGTATTATCTAGGCGCTGTCCTTGGTTAGTGATAACCGTGGAGAGTTCATCCAGTTGCAAAGTAAGGGATGGCCCCACTGATAGGCAAGGGGCAAATCTGTTGTTTTTTCTCAAATTTATCAGCTCATTCATCTCCTGGTTGTCTCTGTCCAACTCAGTCTGGTCTCATTTCAAATGGTCCACCTCATTAGCTAGGGCAATCAACTCCCTAGTGCAGTGGATTCAAGGAGCCCCTTTCAAACCAGGACAACATCCATCTTCCTTGTCAACCCTGCGTGGACTAGCATTGGCCTTCACTACCTCATGTAAAGCAGCAATTTTCTGCTGTAGTTCAGCGACCTGAGCAGTCAGCGCAAGAACCTGGGGATCAGGTTGAGGCATTTCAGTAGGACGTCCTTGGCTACAAGTGGAAGCACATAATTCCCAGATGGCTTCCCAGATTCTCTGCTCTCTGTCCACCAGATCATCAGCAGGAGGAGAAGGCAGAGCATCAGGTTTGGGAGAGGACAGCTCATTCATCTGACTCTGAAGTTTGGCAATAGTGGCAGCAGTGGTAGCTCTTTTTTGATCAAATTCTGCACTGAGCTCATTTAGACCTTGGGCGGCAAGGTCTGCTACCTGTTGCAATTGCTCAAAGGAATAAACACTGAATGCATTGAGCTGTTGCACTAGGCGCTCAAAATTGGAGAGATAAGCATTTAGGGTGGAGTCTACTTGAGTATGCTAGGGTTGTTCTAACTGGTGAAACTCATGTAGTTGCTCCCTAACATACTCAGGGATGGACTGGCGTATTTTCTCAATGGAATTGTCTAAATGTGTTTGAGAGGTGACCAAATCACGCTGATTGTCAGATATCAGGAAGAACAGGGAATGAAGCCATTGTTGGTAGGCGGCAAACTGGTCCCAATGATGAGTAACAGCTGCTTGTAGAGACAAGATCCCTTGAACATGGAGTCCCAACACCTTCTGGTGGTGGGCCAAGGCGGGCTGTACAAAGGATGACAGCAGATGATCAGCAGAGCCAGCCGCTGGGAGGAGTTGTTGTGGAAACTGAGGGGCCACAATTAACTCATAGTATTCTGCATGGCTAAACTGTAGTTGAAGACAAGGATGGCCCCATCCCAAGCTATCCCAAGGGCTACCGCCATAACTTGTTCCAAGTCAGGGGTACCCATAGGATAAGCAACTAGGCAGGGACCATTCCCAAGGTTCAGTACAGTAGGGACAATAGGCAGGTTGGCAATGTCTTCCTCAATAGTATGGCTGGTAATTTCAGGCAAGGTCAACTCCCAAATAGGCGGAGGTGTGGGACCTTCAAACATAGATGCAAAAGGGATAACCAAGGGGCTTACAGCCCCTGTAGTGAGCACCATTTTTGTTGTGCTCTGAGGCGCGGCACAGACACACAACAGGGAATCCTAACCTTAGAATTGGATATGTACTAAGTCTCGGTTAGATGACAGGGAAGGCAATAGTGTTTACCTTGCGGCCCTGGATGAATAATCTCTACTAGGCGTGGCTAGAGAGAGGCGCAGAAGCACAGAAGACACAAAGACAAAAATGTTAATAGAATTTAATTTTATTGGTGAATGTGAAATGGAATATATAGTGGTTAGGAATACCACAAAACACTACCAGGACAGTAGGATCACTTGCCACAAGCATGAGTGGGGCGAGTGAGTTAAACAGTCAGGAAACCAAACAATCATATTCCTGAAGCAGAAGCCAGTTCATTTTGAGAGTCAAAAGCAAAAGCAAGAGATTTGTCCTTGAAATGGCCCAACAAAGGCAAAATCAAAACATGGTGAATGCTGTTATTCATGACACTTGGGAGAGAGAACAACTTGCCAGTATCCAGATGCTAGATTCATAGCAGAGAAAAACTTAAAGCCTCCAAGGTGGCAGATAGCATCATCAATACATAACAAGGGGTAGGAATCCTTTTTGGTTGAGGAGTTCAATCAACAATAGTCCATCACAATACAATGATCTACATCCTTCTTCATAAGTATGAGTAAGGGGGAGTCCTATAGACTTTGGGAAGAAGCCAATAGACCAGCGTCTGATAATTGCTTGAGCTCTTCAGACACTTGTGCGTTTTTCACGCAACTGCAGCAATAAGGTTTAGCGCAGAAGGGGGGGGTGTCACCAGTATCAATCTGATAAATAACGCCTTTGGATAGAGCATAATCAGTGCTATATTTACCAAAGATATCTGAGAATTGATATATAAAATTAAGCACTCCTTCTGGCGTACTGGGAATAGCTGCAGGAAATCTTATGAAGTGAACAAGAATAGGACTTGGGGCTTGTCTTCAGGTAAATTAAAGTCCTGAAATGTACCAAAGGGATGTAGTGATAGGATATCAGGAGCATTCAACAACTTGTCATAGCCAACAACCTGCCCTCTAGACACATGTATATGGAGAGCAGTTAAGTTAGCAACTAGCAATTGAACAGTGTCTTTATGAGAGACATCCAGGATTCCCAGGTAGAGGTAGGGTTTGTTGCATCCTAGCAAGAGAGGAGAGTATAACTCTAGAAAAGTGCGCCCAGGTAATTCATATGTTATTTGGGAGTCTAGGATAGCTTGAGATCCAGGGAGAATGGTCACTGCAGAGGTGGCTAGGACAGAATCTTTCAGACTCAGGGCAAGCCATAAGATGGAATTCATGTTGGATGAGTGAGTACAGTACTTTAGAGTGAGAACATCAGTGGGATATTCTAAGGCACACATCTTGAGGCATTTCCCAGGGACTTTAACAGACTCTTCAAAGATCAGGGGGACCTTATACCCTAAGATAGAGAGGTAGCCATTATTTAAGTTGATAATCCCATTTTTTTCTCTAAGGAATTAAGTACCAACTAGGAGATTCTAACTCTTATTCTTCAAGACAACAGCAGGTGCAGCTAAGAGTAGCTTGCCAAACCACATGGAAAGAGAAAAATAATCCTCTATAGTGCAAGTCATGAATAGCCCAGCTGTACCTTACAGCTGGTGATAGTTAAGGTCAGGGGCAAGTTTGAGCTTCTTGACAAGCTTCAAGGATTCAACATTAAAAGAGATACAGTGTCCAAGATGGCCTTGATTTTCATCTTTTGGATGGATATCTCCACACAAGTGTTAGTACAACCAAAGGGAGGGAGGACGGCCAGGATGTCCTGGGCTTCTGCTAGCTCTTTGTCCCATTTCCCAATCATGCATCTCAAGCCTGGAAACTCCTTATAAACAGTCTGGAGAGAAAGAAAAACAGAAACATTATTGAATACAGTGTCAGCAACCTCAGCAGCTTCTTTGGACGGCTCTACAAGCACAGGGGACCTCTTAGCTTGCGTGAGGTATGAACAAGAGACAATCTCTTTGGCTTCTGGTAAAGGCTTGGCAGTTGTTGTAGTTTTCCCAGAGCGTAACTTATAAGGGGTCACAATTGTTTTAGGGACGGCAAGTAATGAATATCTATAGGCTTCAGGATCATAATCATCTGAATTGTCCATGTAAGAGTTGTCAGAGATGTTGTGGAACAGCAGTAGAATGGGAAGAGCCTCAGTGTCAGCAGGCTCAGAGTCAGCTATAGAGGGAGTAATTGAAGGAGACTGGGAAGAATTGTCAACCAAGAGCGTCTCTGCCTCTAGGTTGACTGTTCTTTTCCCACCTGCTTCTTGGGATCAGCCCCTCCAACCCAAAGATTGGTGCAGACTCAAAAGTGGTGACCTATCTGACCACAGTTATTGCAGCCTTGGTGCCTAGGAGGATTTTGCAAGTTCATTGTGAGGATGAAAGGGCCAGAGAAAGACAAACCAGAATTATAGGAGGCACAATTCTCTTGCACAACTGCTCCAGAATGGGTAAGGTGCATATCCTGCAACAGTGTCTTTATGCTTTTAATAGAAGAAAGCATGACTTCATGAGCCTTAAAGTGGAGACACAGAAGCTGATTAATCTTGAGGGCTTGAGCGCAAGCCATGTAAGCTTTGTGCACTGTCAATTGTCTTCTTATTATCAGTTGCTGTCCTTCCATGTAGAATCTATCTGCAAATTCAGCTAGAGGCTCCTTGGGGTTGAAAGCAATATGCATGAAGGTGTACTTCACTTCCAAGCTAAGGTCACCACTAAATTTGTTGATCAAAAGCTGCTTCATTTCTTCCCAAGTCTCAATGGTGGGAAACTTGGGTACTACTACCTCCTGACAGGTTGGGTGCAGGAAGGTTAGGATGTGTTCTTTCTTAACCTCATCAGAGGCTCTCCTTGTAGCAGTTTTGTAGATAGTTAGGAAAGCTGCAATGGTAGAAGTTTTTGGGGTCAAAGACTTTCTTAAAGGTAGGTTTGAAGTGTGCTTTGGGAGTTGGACCAACATTGTTGCTATTGATTACATTTATGCATGTAGAGAACTCTGCTTCAGATTTGGAGGGGGCTGCCTGGCCCACAGCTGACAGTCACTCTCCTCAAGAGTTTTTAGGGTCTCAGAAGTGCGGGCACATGTATTATTAGCTATAGCAGTCTGTTGCTCAGTAATGTCTAGGCGTTTACCTGAGTTGTTACTACTGTGGAAATCTCAGCTAGTCAGGAGGTAAGGGAAGGACCCACTGGGATGCAAGGGGCAAACCTGTCATTCACTGAATCAATCAATTAATTCATCATTTCTTGCATGTCTTTGTCAAGGTCAGAATGATACCATTTCAAGTGGTCCACCTCATTAGCTAGAGCTATCAACTCTCTAGCACAGTGAATACGGGGGGCTCCTGACAGGCCAGGGCAATAGCCATCTCTATCAATAACCCCAGTTGGACTAGCAGCAGTTACCATCATTTTGCGTAAGGCAGCAACCTCTTGTTATAACTCAGTCACTTGAGTTTTCAAAGCAAGCACTTGGGATTTGGCTGAGGTGCTTCAGTGGGGCAATATTGACTGCAGTTAGAAGCTTACATCTCTTGAATGGCATCCCATAGCTTCTGTTCTTTATCCACCAAATTTTCAGATGGGGGAAGGCAGAATATCTGGCTTGGGTGTAGACAATTTGTTCACTTGAGTCTGGAGCTTGATAATGACAGCAGCAGTAGCAACCCTATCTTGATCAAATTATTCACTAAGCTTGAAAAGGCCTTTAGCACTGAGGTCTGTTACTTGCTGTAGTTGATTTAAGGAGTAAGCACTGAACGCATTGAGCTGATGCACCAGTTATTTGAAATTGATGAGATATGTGTTCAAGGTAGAATCTACTTTGGTTTGCCAGGGCTGTTCCAGCTGGCAAAACTCATGTAAACGCTCTCTGACATATTTGGGGATGGACTGGCGCAATTGCTTGATGGAATTGACCAAGTGAGTTTGGGACATGACAGAGTTGTGCTGATTGTCTGACACCAAAGAAAACAGGGAGTAGATCCACTGTTTATAGGCAGAAAACTGATCCCAGTGATGAGTGACAGCTGCTTGGAGAAACAAAATCTCCTGAACGTGGAGCCCTAACACCATTTGATGGTGAGCTAAGGCAGGTTGTACAAAGTATAGCAATAGGTGCTCAGCAGACCCAGCCACTGAGAGAAGATGCTGTGGAAATTGCGGAGCCACAATCAATTCATAGTATTCTCCTTGGCTGAACTGTAGCTGGAGGCAAGGAATGGCTCCATCACGGGCTAACCCAAGGGCTACTGCCATGACTTGTTCCAAGTCAGGGGTACCCAAAGGATAGGCCAATAGGCAGTGACTGTTCCCAAGGTTCAGTACAGTAGGGACAATATGTGGGTCTGCAATGTTTTCCTCAATAGGAGGACTGGTGATTTTAGGTGAAGCTAGCTCTTGTATAGGAGGAGGCAAAGGACATGAAAATGTGGTTATAAAAGGGATAACCAAGGAGCTTACAGCCCCTGTAGTGAGAACCATTTTTATTGTGTTCTGAGGCGCAGCACAGATACACAACAGGGAATCCTAACCTTAGGATTGGGTTTGTACTAAGTCTTGGTTAGAATGGCAGGGAAGGCTACGCAATTACCTTGTGGTCCTGATTGAATAATATCTACTAGACGTGGCTAGAGAGGCACCAAAGTACTTGAAGACACAAAGACAAAAATGTGAATATAACTTAATTTTTATTGGTGAAATAGAAATGTAATAAATAGTGGTTGACAATACCACAAAACAGTACATGGACGGTAGGATCACTTGCCACAGGCATGAGTGGGGCAAGGGAGTTGCGCAGAATCAGGAAAATGAACAATTAAAATTCCCAATTAAGATCCAGACTCATTTCAAAGGGCAAAAGCAAAAGACAGATATTTGTCCTCAAAATAAACCACCAAAGGTAATATCAAAGCATGGTGAATGGCGGCATTCACGACAACAATAGCCCAGGAAAAGAACAGAGAAAGATTATAAATGAGATGATCTTAACTGTAAGAGTGATAGTTTTTATACCATAGCAAAGAGCCATTATATCACTAAAGAGATGGCACTGGTGGCAATAATCTGAATTAGGTTTGATCATCTTCAAAATAAGATCATTGTTAGAATTGACATTATAATTGAATTCAATTTTTATAAAAAAATGATAATCCATTATGATAGATAAATAAAGAGAAAATATGACAGTAAGATTTATCCTGCGGTAACTTAATAAGTCCTCCTGTGAATTGTGAGATATTTTAGCAATTGGGATGTCCATTTCAGTTGCTACACCTTGATAAGAAGCGCCTTTTGGGGAAGCTTCATATGTGTAATTAAGAAAGAAGAGAAGTGTCAAAACAGCAGGCTCAACCCGCCAGCAAGGTTCTAAACAAGCAGGTTTGTGACCTGCAATCCAATTACCAGCCACTCAAAGCCAGACTAGGAAGTCAACTCAAATTACCAAATCCAACAACATGAACAGATGATGATCCATTATGGTGGATACCTTGTTTTGGTGCTTGACTCATTACCAGGATCAAGCTACCCCCTTCATTGTCCCACTGTGTGATCTACACTATCATGTTCCTACTATCCATGATTCACAATGACTATATAATCACTATCTCTCAATAAAGATTATTATCTAGCTTCTAAATACTTTCCCCTTGTAACTCTGCTAAAACAGCACAGTTATGACAGAAGTATATTTTATTAAATAATACTTTAGACTTATATAGACTTGGCTGTTGCAGAGATTTAGTTGGATCAAAACTAGGGGTTGGTCATGTGTGGGATGAGTTCAAGCCACTGGATACTTGGACAGTCATGTGATATTGCTTGGTTGTCATTTCTGGTATGTCAAACTGTATATTAGGAGGGCACCAAAATTGGACAA
The DNA here is from genome assembly GCA_014839935.2 of Entomophthora muscae. NCBI lineage: Eukaryota > Fungi > Entomophthoromycota > Entomophthoromycetes > Entomophthorales > Entomophthoraceae > Entomophthora > Entomophthora muscae. Next base: position 46,365 of record QTSX02000270.1, on the reverse strand, counting down.
TGACTGAATGTTAGGTGAGTTGGCAGTAGCCAGAATACTTGTACATCCAGATCCTCAACACCCTCCTTAAGGAGTTACTCTGGTACATCAGGAGAGAGCTTTGTCTTGACAACTGCTGCCTGATGTTCCTGGAGTTGTTTGATAGTGGGTACCTATATCTGGTTTGTATCTGTATGTTAGTTCAAACAGTGAGTAGTCTGTCCCTTGATTGGTGCATACCCAGGATACTAATCATACATGTTTCACGTATAGTGGCCATGTGTCTTTAGCTTTGCCATCCATTATTTTCTTGAGGGTTCTAATAAGGCTGCTGTTTAGGCGTTCAACTCTGCTATTGGCCTATGGCCTGTAAGGCAAGGTTATAGAATGTTTGATTTTTTTGGATTTTAAATTGTTGTTTACTACGTGACCTGATAACTCTGTTGCTTCATCTGTTATGATGTAGTCTGGAGTGCCGTAGTTGGCTATGATATATTTATTAATAATTGGTTTATGGTTTCTGCTTTATGGTCCTTTGTTGCCCAACAGATGGGCCAGCGTGTAGCAAGGTCAATGGCTACAATCAGGAAACGTTGGTTTGTCTTAGTTTCTGGGAAGGGGCCCACTACATCCAGTCCCCAAACCTTGAATGGTTCAGGGTCAGTTATTGGGTTGATTGTTGGCTGGGGGCCTTTGTGCTGGTGTATTTCTTGCACACTGTGCACTTTTTCAGAACATCAATTATATCTTGTTTGAGATTGGGCCACCATACTATCTCTTTTAATGTGAGATATAGGTTGTTAGCCTTTTTATGTCCTAGTAGACAGAGATGTCTTAATATAGTTTCAACTCTTTGTGCAAGTGGGATGTAGGGAACAAGTTTGTTATTAATGATTCAGTATACAGCGCCATTTGATACATGGAAATATTTTTTGTTTCTTACTAATGTATTGTGGGTTAGCTGATGTGTTGATGGTCTTTCCCTTTGATTTTATACTCAGTATTATATAGGTTTGACCAGTCAGGGTCCAGATAGCCAGGATGATCCTCTCTTGGCTTACATAGCCTAGAGAGAGCATCAGCTGTGACCAGCTCTGCCCCCTTTTTGTATTGGATGTCCAAATCAAGCTGCTCCAACAGGGACATCCATTTGGCTTGTTGCCATGTGAGTGCGTTCTGAGTTTTAAAGTAGATTAAGGATTTATGGTCAGTTAGTACTCAGACGTTTAAATGTCTGTCACAAGTGACAAACTCATATTGACCATGCTTACTGGAAAACCTCAACTACAGGATTTGAACCCTGGCACCCTGCAGGCTGCCAGCCTGCAGGACCAGCTGCCCAACTGCCTGCAGATTCTTGGGCAGGAACCAGAACAAGATTTGACTTCAGAAAATCCTTTAAAGATTGATGAGTCAAAATCATCTACATTGACACTCCCCACGTTAAAGATTCCTTTTAACCAAGCCAATCAGCGGGCAGGCCTAGCCAAAGAACCCAAAATAACTCAGGCCACCACAGAAGGGGAAACAAAGAAACTTTTTATAGAACACGGGCCACCCAGAGATGACCAACCCCACAACTCAACATGGGAATTTAAGTATTCTCAGTTCAAACCAGCCAATGAATTAACTCACACAATGGATGCCACCAAGGACTGGAAAAACCTGGTAGACAGTAACACCTGGACCAAAGAAATTTGTAAAAGTTCACTAATGACAGATGGGCATAATTATACCCTGGACTGCCAGGAAGTAGCCCATTGCCATTCTTGCAATAAAGTGAAATGAACTTTTGGTTCAACCAGGTTATTCCATATTTGATATTAGTTCTATTTCATTTACAGTCTACCTCCCGCAGCTCCACACCTCACACCCATCAACCCCAAGAAACCGGGGACCAGCTGCCCAACCTTTATTGTCCACCAGGAGCTCCCTTTGGCCCAGTCATTCACCAAGTACCCCCTCCCAACCCAGCGTATTTGAAGTTCACCCTAGAGGCAATCCTAATCTACAACCCTGAGGCAAGAACTAGAGAAACCAAGACTGTTTACAGGGAAGGCTGCAAGATCACTATACCTCTCCTGCTATTCTGTAACAAGTTCAACCACCTGCCTGCATATTTTGTCCCAATGACTCCATCTCTCACCCCGCAGCCCAACTGCCTGCAAGAATCTGTTGCTGCCTGTGAGATTAGGCTGATTAACCACAAATGATCAGGTTAATCATTGCATGCAGATCTTAATCAGTTACACGCTGTATTATCACTGCTCATCATTATATTAATAGATATGGCAGCTATACACCGTATAATTGCTAGTTTATTATAATAGATGTAACAATTATATGCCGTATTATCACTGATTGTCCCAATGTGATGTGATTATACGCTGTATATTGCTTGCTTTATTATAATTGATGTACTTATTATACGCCGTATAAACGTTAGCCAATATAGTGAATATCATTGATTACACGGCATGTAATCACTAAATCATCAATTTTATATCACCTATTCTACCCTACTGGACGTTGTATCAACTCAGCTCAACACAGCCTGATGGAATTATATGTCCATATCAAACAAGTGATATACAAGTGGCTAATAAATACCGAGTTTGGGTCAGTATTACATGGCGGATAATCCTCTGAGTTACTAATGGATTGAGTCTGCTATTATACTGTGTATAATCCCTAATTTGACTTGTTGCATTATAAGCAGAAGGTTTGCCAACCAGAAAAGGAACACTGATTAAGCCCTGAAAATGGAATACCAGAATTCTACCTTCCAATGTAAGAGGGCTGAACAGGGACAATTTATAAGCATCAACTAAATATGGCGTAGTTTCCCAGTGCAATAATAGGTGTGTAAGATACAGCCAATTGATAAATGACAGTAGGCTAGCTCAAGAAGAGTGTAGGCTGTAGCTGAAGTTCCATGTACGCCTGCTAAGGCCAGTAGCATATTATGTGCCAATGACAGCTAATCAGGATAGGTGTAGCTAGCAAAGATGGACCTATTGCAAAAGTAGCCACTGAGAACTGTCTGAAAGGACAAGAACAAGGGTTATTGCAGTATATATTGATATAGACACCTGAAAGGACAAAAGACAAGTTCATAGTTATACCTGGATAGATTGCAGCCGCTGGCTAGATTGTACTCCAGTATCAATAAACGTAATTATATTCAAAGTTCTATTCTATTGTAGTCTGTAGTGCTCTTGCATAGGATTAGGTAGAGTACATTGGCAAGGCTAACATATATCTGTAGCTTTGAACATATCATCAATATCATAAGTTGCTCAACATTGGTGCTCACTCAAAATTGAGCCTCTGCCAATGCCCCAGGAAACTTCCCCCACCCACCAGGAATTGTCCCTGGCACCGCCTCTGCCTAGCTTTATCAACAAGCATGGGCACAAGATGGAAACATCTGACAGTGAATGTGCTCCTGTCTTTTCCGTGAGCAACCCCATGGTTGTTCACCCCCCTGCAACTGTCCATTTGGTTGTGGCCCCATTGCCCTCTGTTCCCGAGGGTCCCGCCTTGGTTGGCTCATACAATCACACACAGATTGTCAAGCTGGCCAAAACCTTACTTTGTGGATTCTGCCTCCGTCCCTCAGATTGCCCAGACCAGAATCCGAGCTTGTTTTTTCACTACCAGGACCAGGAATCCCGCTGGCAACTTTACTGGCTTTACTGTAATGCTACGTTCCAGGCTCTATGAACGCCTTGCTAGTGGTGATCACGCTGTGGAATACCTCGCTGGCCTTGTCCAGCCTTCAGTAAAAAACTCCAACTTGTTGCCGCCTGACAGAACCTCAAACTTTCCTCCCTTGGTGACACCCTCCTCTCCTGCCACCGCAACTGGGCTGAACAATGGGCCACAGCCAACACCTCCTTTTCAGAGATGTGTGCCATGGTCCTGGCTAATCAGTCCATGGGGGGAATTCACATTCTTGGATTGATGAACTGATTGACATATTGAACACAAAGTTCAGAATCATGGTCTATGAAGCAATGGATGCACGTGGAGCCTCTCTAGCATGGCTGCAAGACGTCCACAAGTTCTGTGCCAAGTTGGACAAATTTGGCATTAGAATGGCAGATGACATGACCATGTTGGATCAAAACGTTATTGCCCTAGACAGAGAAGTAGAGCAGTTGGGCTCACATCTCCACCAATTTAAAAAGTATGTTCTGGACAATTTCCAGAGACTGGAAACTAGAGTTGACAACCAAGCAAAGGCGTCCCAATCATCTACACCAAAGCCACTACCCTGCCCATATAGTGCAAAGATTTTTACACTTGAGAGCAGAATAGCAACATTAGAGAGCACAATCCAAGGATACAAAGAGGAGTTTACCAGAGCACATGAGACTATCATGGCACTACAAACGGAACAGCTGACACTGAGAGATGCCATTTCACACCTTTCTAAAACAACCGCAACCGTAGAGTCTGAGCTCTGTCAGAAAAGCCGGCAGATGGTAAACAAAAATTTCCACAATCACCTGGATAGGATGGAAGCCCAGATGCAGCTACTGGCAACAAAAGGCTGCAACTGCATCTTGAGCAGCCATTGGACTTCATCTTCAACACGTACAGATAACTATGAAGATGCTGCCAATACCTCTTAGGAGGAAGGGGAATCACTAAACAGGGGGATTCCTGAGGTCTTCACAACCCTTCCTTCAAGAGAACTCTTCACGCCAAAGGCAACACCTAGGGCTAGGCATAGTTATACGGCGGATAGGCAGTCAACTGCCTCACCCTGCCAACCTCCCAAGACTACAGCTGTGAACAAACAGTTCAAACCCTTGAACCTTCCTAAATTTGACAAACAAGGGAACATGCACTCCTTCCTAAGACTGTTTGAGATGGCCATGAGAGGTGCCACCAACCACCAAAAGGCAACCACACTCATCACCACACTGGACGCAACCAGCATCAATCTAGTAATGCCACGCCTACCTGCAACAGACTGGACGTATCAAGAGGCTAGGCAGGCAGTGTTGGAAGAGTTTGGTGATGAGGACATCCTCTTTACCAGGAAGTCTGAGTTTGGCGCAATAAAGTTCTCTCCTGGAAAAACCCTACAGGAATTTGCGGAACAATTCTATCACAATGTGCTGGTACTCCTTGGCTCTGGTACAGTCTCCACCTTTGATAGCCGCGCTGCAATGAAGCAGGCCACCCACCTGTACAAAGAGCTCCACAGAGCAATAGCCCCTGCTTACGCCAAAGGCAAAGACATGTTGGAAATTGTTGACTGCCTCCAAAGCCATTCTGAGACGTTTGGTCCTCCCAATTGCCCCGAGTCCAAACAACCTAAGCCAGCCTATGAGAAACCACACTTTCAGAAGGAGGACTCCACTAAGACCTCTGAACATCCTCTTGACATGAAGGGCCCCTACTGCATTGCCTGCAACACTGCAGGGCACTGCAAATTGAAGTGCCCATTCAACGCCAAGAAGGTGCACGTGGTACAAGCACACCCCACTGGCACAACTGAGGGAAAAGCAAAGGCGGAGTAGAAGAGGGAAATTCTACCTCTGCCAAATCCCTCAACATTCCCATCAAACCTGGCCCCAAAGACCAATATCCCAAAGGGTTGCATGAAGACGCAATCCACATGGTTGTAGCCAACAACCTCTATGCTGTGACAATACGGTCCCAAAGTAAAGTCAAGCAAGAAGAGGCCGCCCTGGCTGAAGTCTCAAAGCCATATGCAGCCCAGCTACAGGATGCCAGGGGAAATTGTTGCTCAGCATGTTCCAATGACACTCCAAACCTAAAGTTGATCCAAGTAGCTTTTCTGCTGGAGGAGCTTAAGTCCACATACCCCAATGTCTGCAAGAGTTTGCTCTGAACCTTGGAGAGTGACAAGGAGAATGGGATACACACATTAAAAAGCCTCAATGACTCTTATATTGATTGTACCTACATTGACATATTGGTTAACAAACATTGCATTCAAGCCATAGTAGATAATGGTGCTCCGTTTAATATCATCTCCACTAAGATGGTGAAGAAATTGGGTATAGCCCCAGATGTTGATTACAGATCATCCTTTGGTACAGCTGGCAAGGAACCCACGTACTCTGTGGGAGCATACAGTACACTACCTATGCAATTTGGCTCCATTGCGGTATCTTCTCCAGCAGTTGTACTGCTAAACAACACCTATGATTTCCTAATAGGTACCTCCTTCTTGGTAAAATATGGAGCCATGACACACTGGGGTCTTGCCACCTTCAAAATCCTTGGGCAGACCCTACCCTTGTCCTTCAGCAAGGAAGGTCAAGACGCCACACCCAAACCCTGCAAATTTGTCAACCTGGCCTACACCAACAGAATTGTCCCTATAGAATACAAACTTTTCAGGAAGCATAGGCGTAAACCTCCTACACAGATTCTGGAACATAAGGGTGTTCCGCCGAAGACCTGGTCCGCTTTTTCCCTGGAGCCTGGACACCAGAATATTGCAGAGACTGGTTTGTCTGTGGTTGTCCCTGAAGGGCTATATGGAGAATTTGTTGAACCCTGGGGCCGTTCTTGCTTTGAACTGTGCATTGAACCAGGCATTGTTACACCTGGCAACAGGAGATACATGTCCTCTTGTCCAACCTCACAAAGAAGACGCTTTCTATCAAGAAAGACCAAGTAGTAGGCTTCTTACACTTCTACCCTATGGAGGAACTATCTGAGGTTAAGGGATTTGGTACATTTGAGGAAATGGGTATACCGGACAAACCTGGACCAGTAGTCCACCTGGCTATCCCCTAGCTGACCTTTCCTCCCTTGGCCCTGAGGAGCAAGCTCAGGCATCTTTGCTGTTTGAGAAGTACCGCTCAATCTTTGCAGAAAACAACCACAATCTGGGTTGTGCTGAAGGAGTAACCCACCACATTGATACAGGAACCACTCCTCCAATCCGCATGCGCCCTATACAACAATCCAAAGCAAACCAGGAAGTTGTTTCAGAAGAGGTCAGCAAACTGCTAAAACAGGGCATGCCAATCCTGTCTAAAAGTCCTTGGGCATCTCCTATTCTGATTATCAAGAAGAAAGATGGCTCCAACCAAGTTGTCATCTATTATTGACGCCTCAACAAGGTCACCAAGAAGGACTTGTATCCCTTACCTTTCATAAACAACACATTGGACCGCCTTGGGGGTGCCAAGTACTTCTCTGCTATGGACCTCATATTGGGCTATTGGCAGATCAAGCTACCTCCCAAAGAACAAGAAAAATGCGCCATCATAACCTCACAGGGATTATTTCAACCAACAAGGATGCCACAAGGGCTGTGCAATGGACACCATCCTAGGTGACCTTAAACTCTCCTGTGTCCTAGTGTACTTGGATGACATCAATGTCTTCTCTAGGACTTTCACAGAACATCTAGCTCATTTGGAAGAGGTCTTCAAGAGGTTAGCTGCTGCCAATCTTAAGATAAATCCGTGCAAATGCCAGTTCTTCAAAGATCAGCTGGAATACATGGGCTTTGTTATATACAGTCACGGTCTACGGCCCCAGTCCGCAAAAACCAAAGCCATATCTAAGATGAAGCGCCCTGAGTCAAAGCGTGACATACAGGTATTCTTGGGTATGGTTGGTTACTATCAATGGTTCATCCCCCGCTTTGCAGCCATTGGGGAACCTCTCTTCCACCTGCTGAAATCAGGAGTCAACTTTGTATGGAGTAAAGAATGCCAAGGAGCCTTCAACAAGCTACGCTTGGCCTTGTCAAGTGACCATGTTCTGATGTACCCAGACTTTGACAGACCATTTGTGATCCATACCAACGCCTTGCTTACTGCAGTTGGGGCTGTACTATTCCAACTTTACAACAAGGGACTCAAAAACCCTGTAGCTTATGCCAGTAGGACACTAAACGTCCACAAACGCAACTATACAGTGACAGAGCGCAAATGCCTGGCAGTCATCTACACACGCAAACAGTTTTGGGTCTACAGCTATGGTGTACGGTTCACAGTGGTCACCAATCACGCATCCCTAGCTTGGCTCCAGAGCCTCAAGGAACCAGAAGGCAAACTGGCTCAATGGGCATTGAAACTACAGGCCCTGGACTACAAGATCCTTCACTGCCCTGGCAGCAAGCACCAGAACGCAGACTGCCTTTCCTGCTTACCCACCATGGCCCTGGTGAACTCGTTAGCAGATCAGCTGTACCAGAAGATGATGACTGGGAAGTTTAGCAACAAACATGAGAAAGTACAGCATATTCTACAGTACCTTTGGAAAGATACAACACTATGCAATGGCATACTGTACAAGCTAGTGGATGGTAAGGAACACATATTCCCTCCTCCCTCCAAAAAGACTAGCATTGTTACAGCCGCTCATAAAGCAACAGGTCATGGCGCCTTTTGGAAGACCAAAGAGATCCTGTCTTGCACCTACTTTTGGGAGGCAATGAATTTTGACATTCAGGAGACAATTGACTGCTGAATCAAGTGCCAAGGGAATAAACCACTACGCAAAAGTACAACCTACCAAATGGTGCAACCCCATTTTGCTTGGCATACTGTATCAATGGACGTAGTGGGACCACTCCCACGTAGCAGCCCTGGCTTTTGATATGTGATAGTGGCTATAGACCACCTAACTAAGTGGGTGAAAGCCCAGCCTCTAAGGAAAGTTGACGCCCCCTCCACTTCAAAATTTGTCTTGGATGCCATTATACGTTGCCATGGCTGTCCCCAGTTCCTGCTCTCAGATAACGGGACTAATTTTACGGCCTCCGTAATATCAAGGGCGAACAATCTCATGGGAGTCCACGGAGTACTCTCCACTCCCTACCACCCTGAAACCAATGAGATAGTGGAATGTGTCAATGGTATCCTAACCCAGATCCTCCGGAAATTGGCTTCATCATGTACATCCTCTTGAGAAACAAACTTAGGAGCAGCAGTTTTTGTGTACAACATCTTGTTGCATTCCACCACGGGCGCGTCCCCTTTTCAGCTGATGTATGGTTGACATCCTGCCATTCCGCCTGTCCTATAATCGGCCACAGGCAACCCTGGGCAGCTTTTCTATAATCAGTACTTAGAACAACTGGCCAACACCCTCATCAAATTGCAGGCATCTGCTTTTAGCAACACAGCTATCAAGACCCAAGCCAGATTTGAAAGAGACTCCGCTAGTAGGGCCCCATTGCCTTCTTTTGAGGTAGGGGAGGGGTTGCATACTGCAACACTAGAGGAGCAGGTAGATCCCACAAACTAGACAAACTATGGGTAGGTCCTTTCTAGATCATAGAGAAGACCTCACCTGACGCCTACACCATCAAGGATAAGGATAGTGGAGACATATTCAACCGTGTACATGCAAAGTTCCTTTTCCCATTCTGCACCCCAAGGGAAGGGCCTAATTAAACACTGTCTGAACTCTTCATAAAAAATAACATAAGTAATATAGGCACTCCATAAGATTCATGATAGGAAAAATATAAAAAAATATAAAAATATATAAAATATAAAAATAAAATATAAAAGTGCACTATATAGAAAGAGGACTTAGTCCTATGAATGTTTATTAGTGAGCATCCTCCTCAGGCTCTTCAGGGACATTGTGGGTGATGGCCTCTACATAGCCACCAAAAGTGTGGGTGGCCACCACCTTATAGAGAACAACAATGTTTTGTAACCACATGTGTCGTGCTTCAGGGACAGCTGTTCCCAGTGCATAATGGGTGCACTCAAGGCCAGCTCCCCCCTGCAAGGCGGCCCAGCCCACACTTGATGGGGAAGCACGCTCCCAACACCAGGCACTCCACAATAAACCCTTCAGAGGGGTAATCAACCGGAAGACCCCATTGGCAGCAAAGCACTTCACATCAATAGAACTCCAAGATGGCCTGCATCTGGGCCAAAGAACCCCAAGGAAGCAAAGGCTTTGGCACTAGGAAAAGATTCCCGGCCAAAGCCATATAAGGGAGATACTGGGCAGGATCCCCAGTCTTCAGCTTCTCCAAGGTTAGGGTGATGGCCGCCGCCAGTTGATTGTGTTGATTATCAGTGCATCAAAGACCCCACTGACGGGTAGAGTTGGGACTGGGCCCCCAAGCACGGGACCAGACCCGCACTACCACACGGTTGAAATCAATCACCCGTGCATACTTGGCATACAATGCCACATTGGAACAAGGCAGCTCCACTAAGAACCCCTCAAGAGGCCAGGCCAGCTTGCAAAGGGCCACGGAACAAACAGCAGGTAGGTGGTACTGCTCAGAGTGGTAAAGACAGGAGTGGATGTCTACCCCCTGGCCACAAGACAGAAGGACAAAAAGAAACTCACTCAGAAGTTCATAGCCCTGAAAAAGGCTATTAGCCTCAAAGTCTGCATGATCTGGGTCATACATTAGGACCACAGATCCCAAAAAAGCCAGATCAGGGGTATAAGGCACAGCAGGTGTGCGGGGAACAACGGCCCTGGCCCGCCAGACCTCCGGGTCCACAGGGGTAGCCCAATTGGCTCTTTCAACCACCAAAGGAGGACAATCCCCCTGCTTGGCTTCTTGCTCCAGGATCAGGCTAACCAGGCACTGGAAAGGATTAGTTACCACGGTGGTGGCCAAGGACAACTCCAAGCAAGTGTCATTATTGTGAGCCTGTAACAAACGCCAACCGTAGAATTGGAGACGGTGTGCCTCCTTACTCTGGCAACTGAACTCCTGACAACGCTCCACAGACATGGTTGCCAGGAACTCCTGGTACTCCTCTTTGGTGCTAAGACAAGAAGATGCTGTCGAGAAAGCTATATGCCTGATTCTCCTCTTACCCTCCCTATTTATGGTCAAGAGGGGGGAAATGTGAGATTGGGCTGATTGACCACAAATGATCAGGTTAATCATTGCACGCAGATCTTAATCAGTTACACGCCATATTATCACTGGTCATCATTATATTAATAGATATGGCAGTTATACACCGTATAATTGCTAGTTTATTATAATAGATGTAACAATTATACGCTGTATTATCACTGATTGTCCCAATGTGATGTGATTATACGCTGTATATTACTTGCTTTATTATAATTGATGCACTTATTATACGCTGTATAAACGTTAGCCAATATAGTGAATATTATTAATTACACAGTGTGTAATCACTAAATCATCAATTTTATATCAACTATTTTACCCTACTTGGTGTTGTATCAACTCAGCTCAACACAGCCTGATGGACTTATATGTCCATATCAAACAAGTGATATACAAGTGGCTAAGAAATACCAAGTTTGGATCAGTATTACACAGCATATAATTTGGTTACTTATTGGTTTGGGTCAGTATTACACATTGGATAATCCTCTGAGTCACTAATGGATTGAGTCTGCTATTATACGGCAAATAATTCTTAATTTGACTTGTTGCATTAATAAGCAAAAGGTTTGCCAACCAGAAAAGGATCACTGATTAAGCCCTGTAAATGAAATACCGGAATTCTACCTTCCAATGTAGGAGGGCTGAAAAGGGACAATTTCTAAGCACTAAATAAATACGGTGTAGTTTCCCAGCGCAATAATAGGTGTGTAAGATACAGCCAATTGATAAATGACAGTAGGCTAGCTCAAGAAGAGCGTAGGCTGTAGCTTAGGTGCCATGAACGCCTGCTAAGGCCAGTAGCATATCACGTGCCAAGGACAGCCAATCAGGATGGGTGTAGCCAGCAAAGATAGACCTATTGCAAAGTTAGCCACTGAGAACTTTCTGAAAGGACAAGAACAAGGGTTGTTACAGTATATATTTATATAGACACCTGAAAGGACAAAAGACAAGTTCATATTTACACCTGGATAGATTGCAGCCGCTGGCTAGATTGTACTTCAGTATCAATAAACGTAATTATATTCAAAGTTCTATTCTATTGTAGTCTGTAGTGCTCTTACATAGGATTAGGTAGAGTACATTGGCAAGGCTAACATCTATCTGTAGCTTTGAACATATCAGCAATATCACAAGTTGTTCAACACTGCCAATGAATCTACTTCCACTCAGATATTTAGAGTGATGTACATCACTCTTACCGGCTTGATAGATTCTATGATACCTGCCAGCAGACCTTGGGCTCTCCTGGGTAAATTGTTACCTTATATTGTAAAGTTGGCCCCAATCTTGTGGTGGGCCCTCCCTGCTGGGCCCACAGGCCGTCCGCCTGCAAGTTCCCAGGAACCCCCCACAGGCTGGATCCCTGACAATGTCCTTCTAGGTAACATATCCATTTCTTGCATGTGTGATATATTACTAGAAATTCCTTGTCGTGTATTAGGTACCTCTGCTCAGTGTTGGTTAGTTTTCTACTTTCATAACATACTGGCATAAAGTCTTGCTGCCCTGGCTGGCGGATGCATAGGACTGCGCCAATGGCGGTGTCACTGGCATCTGACTCAAGCTTGTAGCACCCATTGTTATTAGGGTATTGCAAGATTGGTGCTTTGATCAAAGTTTGTTTTGTTGTAACTGTGCTATTTTAGCAGAGTTACAAGGGGAAAAATATTTAGAGGATAGATAATAATCTTTATTGAGAGATAATGATTATATAGTTACTGTGAATCAATGGGTAGCAGGAACATGATTGATGATCACACGGCTGGATGGAAGAGGGGGTGGCTTGATCCTGCTAATAAGCCAAGCGCCAAATTGGGTTATCCACTGTGAGGGATCATCATTTGTTCATGTTGATTGATTTGGTAATCCAAGTTGACTTCTGGGTTTGGCTTCAGGTGGCCAGGTAATCAGGTTGCGGGTCACAAACCTGCTTGGTTGGAACCTTGCTGGCAGGTTGAGCCTGCGGTTTTGACACCCCCCAGCTGAAAGTTGGCCTCCTCAGGAGACAGGTTGTTGGGGAGGTTTTCAGGAGCCCGGGCGCCATATTGAACCAATTGATGTTCAGTGGCAGGCAGGGCAGTTTCTTGTTGCTTCTGTCTTGCTTTGCAAGGTTGTAGGCGGTTGTGGTGTAGCGTTCTGTCTTGCTTACGTTTCCTGAGCCCTTGCACGAGGTAAGTGTTATTGTTGTTTACCTTTAGGATTATTGCTGGCCCTAATTTTTTGGGTTGTAGTTTGCTCTTGTTGACATTCATGACCCAGATTTTGTCCCCGACTTCATGCCTTTGACAGATGGGAATGAAGGTCTTTTGTAAGTGTTCCTTTTCTTTGGCTGCTTGTTTGCTGTTGGCCTCCATTACTTGAGGATCAGAAAAAGAGGGGACTTGACTTGGGATTTCCAGTTTGGGTCCTGTTAATGCGTGAATGATATTAGGCTGTGTGCTGTATACCAGTTCAAACGGGCTTTTCCCTGTGGATCTGTTCACTTGGGTTTGGCACACAAGTAACGCAGTTGGTAGCTGCTTATACCAGTCTTCAGGTCTCCTGGCGGTGAGTTTGGCTAGGGCTTGCACAAGGCTACCATTGAGCCGTTCTACGCGTCTATTGGCCTGTGGATGGTATGGTGTAGTGACAGTGTGTTTGACCCCATTTTTGGCAAGGTACATGTTGGTGTTTTCAGAGGTCAATTCTTTGCCCCCATCAGTTATCAGGAGTTCTGGCTTTCCAAACTTACTGATGATTTCTTTGCCAATGAGTCGCATGTTGTTACCGGTGTGCAATTTCACCGCTTGGGCTACTGCCCACCTTGTTGCAAAATTGAAAGCTGTAATGAGGTATTTTTTGTCCTTGTGCTTTCCTGGCATGGGGCCCACAATGTCCAGAGCCCACACCTTGAACAGTAGTTGGGTTTGAATGGGGAGTACAGACTTAGGCGGGGGTTTGCTTCTGGCAAACTTTTTGCAGACCTCGCACTGTTCTAACATTTCTTAGACATTGTGGTATAAGGTTGGCCACCAGGCTTTATGTTTTAGGAATTTGTATAGATTTCGGCTCCTGGTATGTCCAAGATCTCTGTGGTAGCAAAGAATGGTATCAACTTGTTGATGTGTGGGGATGTAGGGAATGGTTGTGCCATCTGACATCTTTCTGTGAAGAGTCCCGTATACATCAGCAAAGAGGTGCTCATTCTTGATGACTGTTTCTTTGGTGATATTGGTTGTGCCTGCGGGGAACCCTTCATCTTTTGTACAGAGCACTAGGAGAGGCCAGTCTGGGTTGAGCCCATTCTCTCCCCTAGAGGCGCAGACATACAGGCAGGACAGGGCGTCTGCCATGGCAAGTTTGGCCCCAGGCTTATATTGGATGAGCATGTTAAACCTTTCTAAGATTTCCATCCACCGCGCTTGGCAGCATGACAAGTTTGCCTGTGTCTTGAAATAGATGAGAAACTTATGATTGGTTAGTGCTGTGAATTTTTCCTGCCGTTCCAGGTAACAGTGCCATTTGACTAGGCAGTGTACAATGGCCAGTAGTTCTTTGTTGTGGATAGGGTATCTACACTTGCCATCTGTCAGCTTGCATAACTTGTAGGCTACAGGCAGGAAGTCACTGTCACTATTCTTAATTTGCAGAACTCCCCCAATGGATGCATCTGAAGCATTGGTTTCCATCTGGTATTCTCTATCCTGTTTGGGGTATTGTAAGATGGGAGCTGCCGTGAGTTTTTCCTTGAGGCGTCTAAGACAGAGGTCACATTGGGGGGTCCATACAAACTTGGACTTGGCGCCTGTTATGGCAGACAAAGGGGCGGTCAAGACGCCCCAGTTGGGTATGAAGTGTTGTACATAGACCACCATTCCCAAGAGGGTGTGTAGTTCTGACTTGTCCTTGGGGGGTGGCATCTTGCAGATGGCTTGTATATTCTGACTGTTGGGTTTGATGCCGTCTTTTGAGACTATGTGTCCCAAGAAGGGTAGTTGCTTCCGGAAGAACTGGCATTTAGAGGGCTTGGCCAGCAGTTTGTGTTGTGCCAGGGTTGCAAAGACTTCTTCCAGGTCCTTGTGGTGCTGTTCTACCAAGGGGCTGTAGACAATGATATTGTCCAGGTACACTAAGGCGTGTTTGTCTATGTGTGGTGCAAACACTTTGTTCATGAAGGTTACAAAGGTGGACAGGGCATTGGTCATGCCAAAGTTGAGTACCACACATTTGTAGGAACCGCACTTGGTGTGGAAGGCTGTATTGGGGATGTCTTCCTCCTTGATACAAATCTGATTGTAACCTGCAGTTAGGTCAGTCTTGGAGAAGACAGAGGCTCCTCCCAAGGCGTCAAAGAGATTGTCAATTAGTGGTAAGGGGTAAAAATTCTTGATGGTGACTTTGTTCAAGGCGCGGTAGTCTGTGACCAGGCGTAAGGTACCGTCTTTCTTGGCCACAAAGAATATGGCAGCCCCAAAGAGAGAAGGTGAGGGGCAGATAAGTCCTTTTTCCAGTGCTTCCTTGAGATAGGCACGCAGGGTGCTGTCCTTGTTTGGGGTCAGCCTATAAATGGGGTGTGCCTTGGGTACAGCCCCCTTGAGTTGGATGGAGTGTTGGATGTGCTTCTCAGGGGGTAGACCAGGTAACGCTTCCTTAAAGATTTCTGGGTGACGGGCCACAATGTTGCAATCTTGCGGCGTAGAGGTGTCCTGATGATCCTTGAAGTGTATGATTTCATACTGGCAGGAGTCCCAGTCAATAGCTTTCAGGTTTTCCTTCTCATCCATGGTCTCTGTGATGCGTACAAAGATGTGGTCTTGTAGGAGTTGGTCTACAGAGTCTGGGTAGATTTGGTGGTTGACACCTTCACGCTTGATGGTCAACACTGAGGTCACCCAGTCCATGTGGGGATTGTTTTTCTGTAACCAGTCTAGTCCTAGTACAATGTCAAACTTAGGGAAGTAAATGACGGGACCTTTGATGGTGGAGTGGAGGTTCTCAAGCATGACAGAGAAGGGAGCAGTTTCTTTTGTCACAGCAATGTGATGTTCATCAGCCAGGACCACGTTTTTAATCCGCAAAGGATTAGTGGCCAGCTTGAATTTATCCACAAAGCTGCTGTTGACTAAGGTTCATTCTGCGTCTGAGTCCAAGAGAGCTGAGCCTGTATAACTGCAAAAGCAGAAAGGGTAAGACATCAATTTATTGGGATGTCTGGCAATGGTGTATAGCACTAGGTCTTCCGAGGGCACTTGGATCATTGGACATTGGTCCACGTCCTTGGGTTGGTATTCATTGTTGGGCAAGTCAGGAGTTGCGTGGGGAGAGCTTGGCTTGCTTAGTGCTCTCCCCGGGCTTTTCCCTCATCTTGGTTGCCTTGGGTGGGGGTAACACAAAAATGGGTACAATTTGATTGGCCGTTATTTCTGTTCCCATTCCCATTTGATCCTGTGGGTTTGTGGTTGTTGTTGTTACCATTACCTCCAGGAGGTGGTCAAGAGGAACGCCCACTTGAATGTGAGTCCTTGGGTCTCTCTCGCTTTCCAGTCTGTGCCTTGTGCAGAGCGTTGGATGTTTGCTCCGCTTTTTCTGCTTCACGGTACAGGCTTTGTAGGTTGATAACTTGGTCCAGGTTCACATGTCTCATTATGTACAACTTGAGAGCGTTGTAGTACATGAGGTGTGTTGCTGGAGTGTCAAAGGCCATGTCAGATGGGGCGCAGAGATGGAGTTCCTTGTAGGCAGAGGTGAGTTCTTTGACGGTGCCTATCTGGGTCAGGTTCTTTAATTGGTGTATGATCATGAGTGCTGTATCCTTAAGCACAAATCTTGCCAAGAAGTCCTGTTTGAAAGTGTCCCAGTTCTTATTGGTGTGCTCTTTGTGCCACTTGTCTCACCAAGTGCCAGCGTCATGGGTCAGACAAATGAAAATCTCTGCAATCCAAAAACGCTGTGGACACTCCATCTGAGCCAACTTGCTTTGGGCGGACTGAATCCATGCGGCAGCATTGCCGTTGTTGGCCCCTGCAAAGGGTTCCAAGGCGGTGCTGCAAAGTCTTTGTGCTACATAGGCGGGCATGGTGGTTTTGTCAGATGGTTGCGGCATTGATGGAGGTGCCTGAAAGAAACCTTGTGCAGACATGGTGTTGAAGGCGGGTAGCGGGATCACCGCGTTTTGGTAGAGGATGGAACCATCAGGTATTGCCGTACCAGGAGTATACGGAGTCCAGTCGGGCGGGAGGCCAGACATAATTCTGTTGAGGATTTGTTGGCCGCAGCGTGTGCGGGCAGTAGGCGGAATTTTTCAAGATAAGGTAGGATGGAGAGCCTACCTGTGCTACCAATGTTGTAACTGTGCTGTTTTAGCAGAGTTACAAGGGGAAAAATATTTAGAGGATAGATAATAATCTTTATTGAGAGATAATGATTATATAGTTACTGTGAATCAATGGATAGCAGGAACATGATTGGTGATCACACAGCTGGATGAAAGAGGGGGTGGCTTGATTCTGCTAATGAGCCAAGCGCCAAATCAAGGTATCTACCGTGAGGGATCATCATTTGTTCATGTTGATTGATTTGGTAATCCAAGTTGACTTCCTAGTTGGCTTCAGGTGGCTGGGTAATCAGATTGCGGGTCACAAACCCGCTTGGTTGGAACCTTGCTGGAAGGTCAAGCCAGCGGTTTTGACATTTTTAATAGTTGAAAATTCTTGTTGAATTCTGGTGTCCAGATGAATTTCTTTTGGCATTACCCTTTTAAGGTCTTTCCCAATAAGGCGCAAGATTATAAACTATACAGTGTAAAGTGTTTGGATTTAAGTTTAAAAGATATAGGAAAGTAGGCACAGTTTGCAGAAGTATTTTTAAAAGACCTGCCAAAAACTTATGATTAGACACAAAAGGTGTCATAGAGTTAACTAATCCTAAACAAACTATATAAAATAAGGTGACAAATAAAGATTTGTTTGTAACCAAAGGTATATCTATGTCAGGATATTCCCCATGAGAATATCTCAACATAAAACTATTCAAATTATCCCTAATGTTAAAAAGTGGTGACAACAAGCTAAATGCTTGTTGTCTGGCTATCTCCATTCTAATTATGCTAGCTGCTTAAACTCTGAAAGCAAATTTGGACCTAACAACATATTTATTCTAAACCTAAGCTTCTTTAAGAAAAAACTGATAACCTAAGTAAATTTTGAAGTTAGAATTTGAAAATGAAAATATAAAATTGAAGTAGAAAAAAAAACATGTGAATAGTGATTGGGAAAACCACTTAGAATTTCAGCTTAGAGGCCTACTTTTCCAAGCCCTTTATTGTAAGGTCTTGCCCATAATGGCGCAAGGTTATAAACTAGGGCGTGCAAGGCATTAGGATTCAAATTTAAAATATATAGAAACGTAGGAACTGTCTGTAAGATAACCTTACAGAACCCTGCTAAAAACCTATATTGTGTTACAAAAGGAGTGATTGAGTGTAAAAACCCTAAGCAAATAAGATAAAACAAAGTGTTTAATAGTGAACAATTTGTAACTAAGGGAATGTCAATATTAGGATATTCTCCATCAGCAAATTGGTACATATAACTATTTAATGCTTCTTTAAGGGAAAATAACAGATACAACAAGCCTAAGGCTTGTTGTCTTACAAGTTCCATCTGTTTAAAAGAAAGAAAAAACTAAACTTTGAAATGAAACTAATAAAAATGTTTAAATTCTTAAAAATTAAGATCTCAAGTTAAATTTGGATAAAATTGAAGGGGAAGAAATCACTTAGAATTTTGACTTAAAGCCTACTCTTCAAATGCTCCTTTATTTATAGTATAAAAAGCCTTTTTGGTTGGATCGATAGTCAAGGAGCAGCAGCCAAGAACAGGAGCAAGCTGGAGAAAGTTTGGAAAACCAGAACCAGAAAAGGGGAAACAGAAGCCAGCACTATACGCTGATCAGCACGTTGAAGCTGGGGAAAGAGCAGCAAAGACGTAAGCAGGAGTTTGAAAGGTAAAGATAGATGAAAATTATTCTAACTTAAAGTAGAAATATATGTGGATAATGAATTGGCGGTCAGAGCAACAACAAAAAAACAATTTGAACACAAATCACAAAAAACAAAGGTAAGAGTACTTTAAAATACTAAATTATTAACAATTTAACCTAAATTTTGGATATTAATAAATAACCTGAAAGATAAGTAAAAAGTGAAAAATAAGTTGATTATCTCAAAAAGCCTGCCCTTTGGGGCAGGGCATCACATTAATTTATAGATAGCAAAATTATAACCCTGTGGAGGATCTGCATAGTAAAAGGGGGAGTATTTTACCAGTTATAATTTGACAACCTAGGGGAAACACATGGTAGTTGGGGAAGATGATCCTGCAGGAGGCAAAAAAAATATCTGCAACTGCAGTGGTTGGGGGAGCAGCAGTTGCATAAGCAGTTAGAGGAAAAAGAAAACCTACTTAAAATAGGAATTTATAAAGATAACCCCTAAGGAAACTGTGCGTGAGCATGCTAAAGCAAAAGCCAACACCAAAAGCAAGCAAAAACAAGGTAATTTTTGATTAAAACTAACTAAATAAAATCTACTTCAACTCTTGGATTCAAATTTAGAATTTTAAAGTTGTTTGAAAGCCTGCCCTTTGGGGCAGGGCACGACATTACCCCCTCCAGATCCAAGTTCAGGATGTGCTTGGATATAGGAATCCAGAAGGTCAGCATAGTTTGTAAGGTTGAAAAATGGTTCCCACAAATTCTCCTCTACAGAGTATCCTTTTCAAAGGACTAGATACTGTAACTTCCCATAGTAGTAGCAATGGTTGATTATAGAGTCCACCTTGTACTCAGGATTTCCTTTGACCAGGTGCGCAGAAGGAATCACACTTGTATGATGAAGAGGTAGAGGAAAACTTTGAAGCTTGAGGAGGAAAGAGTGGAGACATCATGGATGCAATACCCTGGGGAAGTTGAAATGCAGTATGCTACCTTCCCAAACCTTTCAGTTTCAATAAAAGATCCTATAAAACAAGTGCCAAGTTTGCAGGAAGGCCATTTGATAGGAAGGTTTTGATGTTTAGGTATACCAAGTCATTAACCTGGATAGTCTTTTCCTCCTGAAGGTATTTGTCAGCGTGGACCTTGTAGACCTTTATGGCCTTGGAAAGATTCTTCTTTAGGAAATCCTGGATAAGTTGCAGATGAATCAGGAACTCTTTTGCTGATGGGGAACATACGGACAAGCTGACAGAAGGAAAAAGGCAGGGGTATACCCCAAGTTTGCCATAAAAGGGGACATCTTATTAGATGAGTGAGGAGTGGCATTGTAGGAGTATTGAGCCAAGGGCAGATGAGGAGCCCAGTCATTCTGTTGTTCATTGGAAAAGCAGCTGAGGAAACATTCCAATGTCTGATTGGTACACTTGGTTTGGCCATCCAATTGTGGATGATAGGAAGTTCTGAGTGAAAGATGGACACCTAGCTGTGTCATGAATTCCTTCCATAAAAGAGAGAGAAACCGAGGTCTGCGGTATGACACAATGTCTATAGGGGTACCATGGTGTACAAAGACATTGTTAACAAAAAGGGAAGCAGTCTGCTTTGCTGTAATGTTTGAATTACAAGAAGCAAAAATTTCCTGCTTAGAGAATCTATCCACAATGACAAGTATAGCGTCAAAACTCTTGGACTGGGGAAGCTGCACAATGTAATCCAAAGAGACGGACTGCCAAGGAACCTCAGGGATAAGAAGGGGACATAGCAGACCCACAGTTTTCTGGGTGAAGTGTTTGCTTCTTTGGCACAAAGACAGCTGCTGGCGTAGGACTTAACAAAAAAAGACATTTTTAGCCACCAGAAGTGGTTGCAGAGTTTGGCTAAAGTCTTCTTATAGCCAGAATGACATGAATCTAAAGAATTGTGGAAGGTAATGGTCAGTTGCTGTTGAAGGTCCGGGAAAGAGACTACCAGAAGATTGTTGAAGTATAACACACTATATAGCAGGGAGAAGGAAGGATTTGAAACTGTATCATTATTTTTAAGAGTGTCAATAATCTGAGATGAGACCTTGTTGGACAGCTGGGACTTGTGGATTTGCTTCAGTATATCAGGAGTTATGGTACTGATAACATTAAGTTCCAGAAAGCTCTTGGGCGGAAGGACCATCTTGGTGTTGAGGGATTTGTAGTCTTTGTCAACTTTGGACAATAAGAAATGACAACTAAGTGCGTCAGGTAAGGTATTAAGTATACCCTTCTTGTACACAAGCTTGAAGCAGAAATTTGACAGCTCTAATACCCATCTGGCGTGTCTCTGGGAGATGCGGCGCAACTTGGTAAAGTAAAGCAAGTTCTTAGGGTCTGTGTAAATGAGGAAAGGCTTGTCAAGTCCCTTGAGATAGCGACTCCAAAGTTTAAGTGTTTTGATTATGGCAAGAAGTTCCTTGTCATATAAAGGATAATTACGCTCAGCAGGAAGATGCTTCTGGGAGAAGTATGCAACAGGATGTTGCATCCCATCCCCCAAGCTGAAGGAGAATGCCCCCACAGCATAATCACTGGCATCAGTTTCAACAGAGAAAGGCTTGGAGGGGTCTGGCATCAGGAGGACAGGTGTTGAGAGAAAGGCAGACTTGGTTGCCTCAAAGACAAGTTGAGCTTCAGGTGACCAAGCAAAGGGGACAGAGGGAGACGTCAGGGCAGTGAGCGGCAAGACCAATGAGGAAAAGTTTTCCACAAACTTGCGGCAATAATTTGCCAAACCAAGGAAACCACAAAGTTGGGAACAAGTCTTGGGAACAGGTCAGTCTTGAATGGCCTCAACCTTAGAGGGAGAGACTGCAAAGCCGTTTTTAGTAATCACATAGCCAAGCAAGTCCACCTCAGCGCAAAAGAATGAACACTTTGACAATTTGGCAAATAGGTTGTACTCCCAAAGTCTCTGAAGAACCTGAGTAACATGAGTAATGTGAGTGGCAAGAGAAGAGGAGTATACAAGGATATTGTCTAGGTAGACCACAACAAACTTGTTGAGGAATGGAAAGAGTGACTCATTTATGAGAGCCTGGAAGGTGGAGGGAGCGTTAAATAAGCCAAAAAGTATTACATTATACTCATATAGTCCAAAGGGTGTACAGAAAGATGTTTTCCATTTATGTCCTGAGGCAACACGGACCTGGTTGAATTCACTATAGAGATCTATTTTGGTATAGATGTTGCTTCCAGATAAACAGTCAGTGAGGGCTTTGGCAGAGAGAATAAGGCATCTGTCCTTGATAGTAATCTTGTTTAGGGAATAATAATTGACACAGGAACGCTTTGAGCCATCAGATTTACCCATAAAGAAGATGAGAGACAAACAGGGCAATGTAGGATGAGAAATAAATCCTTTTGCAAGTTCTTTGTTGATGTACAATTTTAGCAAAGAGTTGCCAGAGTCAGAAAGAGGGATCAATCTTCCCCAAGGAGGAATGGTACCAGGCTTGAGGTTGATCTGGATGTTGTAAGAGCAATAGGGAGGAAGTGAATGGCATTCACTCTTGCTGAAAAAATCCTTGAAATTGGAATAACATAGGGGAATTCTGTCAGAATTGGTAAAAATTATTGACTCATTATGAGAAACGGCAAGCAAGGTCAATTGGAAGCAGGCGGGCAAAGAGAGGGACAAATTGGTGTTGAGGGGTGCATAAAAAAGCACATTGTTGCAAGTGAAATTGACTCTGTTATTAATGTGGTCAAAATTGAGAAAGCACTCCTTGAGCCAAGGGAAACCAAGTATAAAGAAATAAGAGAGCTTGAGAGTGGAATTACACTTTACGCAGAATGGAGAGCCCTCAAGGTCAAAAGTAACTGGCTGAGTGATAGAGGAGGTGTCAGTGTAAGTACTGTTTCCTACTTTGACATCCAATGGTCCATAAAGAGGGAGTCTAAGGGTGTCTGCCAGGTTCTTTTTAATGAGTTTTGCATCAGCACCGGTATCAAGCAAGACCTTGACCTTGACCTTGCCAAGGGGTATGTGTACAGTTACAAGAACAGTCAGAGAGATAGAAGAATCTTTAGATATTAGGGAGTTCAGGCTTTTGGAAAAAGTAACGGGGTTTGATTGCTTGGAAAGGGGAAAGAGAGCCAGCAGGTAGTCCTAGGACCCAAAGTAGGAACAAAGATTATTTTTTCTTCTTCTAAGGATCTCCTCTGAGGTAAGACAAAACCTCTTCCAGGTTTAGGCTCTGTGCCAGGTAGAGGTGCAGGAAGAGTTGTTGTTTTAGAGGAGAAGGTCTTAGCATTTGGAGAGAGCTTAGATGTAGAACTAGACTTAGTGAGGAGGTACTTCCAATTCCAATTTACAACTTCTTTGATTAAGAAGTCTAGTTTGTCTGGTAGCTCATGATGGACTATGAAATCTTGAAGAGAGGGGTTGAGTACTATCTTATAGAAACTGCAAGCCTCTGTGTCAATAGCCTGTAGCCTAGACTGAAGCAAGCAAAACTTCTGATTTTATCCTCCAAGGGGAAGTGAACCTTGGACCAGGCCTGAGAAGCGGGAAGAAGATGGGGCAGCAGAATCCTCATCTTTTCCAGAGAAGGAAAGGAGAGAAGAGACAAATTAATTATAATCTTAGAGAACCTCTGGGTTTCTGATGGAATGAGAACTGAACCAGTCACAGTAGTGGACAGTGAGCTTCTCAGCAAGAAACAGGACCTTATGCGCGTTGATGGGGAAGTCCTTACTGAAAGCCGTAAAGTGAGCTTGAGAGTAGGCAAGGATGTTGAATATGGTGGGAGGAGGAGAACTATGGGCGAGAGGACAGAGTGTTGAGTACAACTGTTTGCATAGTGTGTGAACCTGAAGAGGTAGGTTTGTTCTTGCAGAAAACCTTGTTTTAAATTCATCTAAAAAGAAATACACAAAGAGAGATTAAGGCAGCAAAAATTATAGAAAAGACTACAGCTAAAATGACAATAGAAGTGATAGAAAAAGAACTACCTGGGTTAATCCTGTTTGAAGCTGAAATAATGTAAGGTCTTGCCCAATGAAATGCAAGATTATAAACTATACTGTGTAAAGTGTTTGGATTTAAGTTTAAAAGATATAGGAAAGTAGGCACAGTTTGCAGAAGTATTTTTAAAAGACCCGCCAAAAACTTATGATTAGACATAAAAGGTGTCATAGAGTTAACTAATCATAAACAAACTATATAAAATAAGGTGAAAAATAAAGATTTGTTTGTAACCAAAGGTATATCTATGTCAGTATATTCCTCATGGGAATATCTCAACATAAAACTAGTCAAATTATCCCTAATTTTAAAAAATGGTGACAACAAGCTAAATGCTTGTTGTCTGGCTATCTCCATTCTAATTATGCTATCTGTTTAAACTCTGAAAGAAAATTTGGACCTAACAACATATTTATTATAAACCTAAGCTTCTTTAAGAAAAAAATGATAACCTAAGTAAATTTTGAAGTTAGAGTTTGAAAATGAAAATATAAAATTGAGGTAGAAAAAAACCTGTGAATAGTGATTGGGAAAACCACTTAGAATTTCAGCTTAGAGGCCTACTTTTCCAAGCCCTTTATTTATAGATAGCAAAATTATAACCCTGTGGAGGATCTGCGTAGTAAAAGGAGGAGCATTTGACCAGATTTAATTTGACAACCTAGGGGAAACACATGGTAGTTGGAGAAGATGGTCCTGCAGGAGACAAAACAGAATATCTGCAACTGCAGTGGTTGGGGAGCAGCAGTTGCGTAAGCAGTTAGAGGAAAAAGAAAACCTATTTAAAATAGGAATTTATAAAGATAACCCCTAAGAAAACTGTGAGTGAGCACGCAAAAGCAAAAACTAAAACCAAAAGCAAGCAAAAACAAGGTAAGTTTTGATTAAAACTAACTAAATAAAATCTACTTTAACTCTTAGATTCAAATTTAGAATTTTAAAGTTGTTTCAAAGCCTGTTCTTTGGGGCAGGGCACAACAACCCTTGGTTAAGTCATTAATTGGTTTGGTTAGCTTTCTGCAGTCTTTGATGTATTTCTTTAGGTAAGCTACCATTCCAAGAAAGCATCTAACTTGTTTAAAGGAGGTGGAGAGTTGCATGTTATTTATGGCTTTAATTTTGTATGGGTCTGCTTTAATACCACTGTAGAGACAATGTGGCCCAAGAACAGGAGTTTATTTTCCATAAATTGGCACTTAATTGGTTTTGCGTAAAGTTTGTGCTTTGTGAGTTAATTGAGTGTCTTGCAGACATGCGTGAGGTGATCCTCTTTTGTTTTTGAGAATATAATGATATTGTTGAGGTAGCATAATGTATTTGAGAGGCCATTAATTGCTTGGTTCATCATGGTGACAAATGTTGTGGGGGCGTTGGTCATCCCAAAGTTCATTACTCTATATTCAAAGAATTCAAATTGCGTACAGAACACAGTTTTTGGTATGTTCTTTTCCTTTACGTCAACTTGGTTGTACCCTGAGGTGAGGTCAATTTTGGAGAAAAAGTTGACACCTGAGAGTCTTGCAAACATATTCTCTATAATTGAAATAGGGTATTTTTTCTTTACTGTGCTTGCATTGAGAGCTCTATAGTCAGTTACTAGACACAGAATGCCTTCCTTTTTCTTTACAAAGAATACTGCTGCCCTCCATGGGGATTCAGACGGGCAAATGAATCCTTTGGCTAAGTTGTCCTCAATATGAGTCTTGAGGGTTTGGGTCTCAATGGGGGAGAGTCTGTAGAAGAGTGCAGATTTAGGCATGGCTTTACATAGGTTGATGCTATGTTTGACCTCCAGTTTGGGTGGTAGCTCTGTGAGCTCTTTCTTGAATTCATGAGTGTATTTGTTTAGGAGTACCGCAAGTTCTGGGCATTGAATCTTGGTTGTTTGCATATTATTAAATTTTGTGTATTTCATTATGTGGAGGGACTGTCTTTGGTTAAAAGTTCTGAGTTGTCCTGATTATGATTTAGACAAATACTGTGTCTCTTAGGATGAGATCATTAGGTTCTATGAGAATGTTGAAATTGACTCCACTGTGTTTGATAGTCATGGTTTTTGTTTTCTAACATACACTAGGGTTCACTTGGGTGAACCTGTCCATGCCTGCTACAATGTCATAGGTTATGTTGTTCATGACAAGTCCTTTGATGGAGGGCTGTATGCCTTTGAGGCCAATTCTAAAGGGAGTTATTTTGCCTTTGAGTAGAACCTTTGATTTTTCTGCCATCCTGGCGTATTTGAAGTTGGATTTGACAACTGGTATTTTGTACTTGATTACAAATGGTTTGCTAACCATGGTGTGTTGTGCACCAGAGTCAAATAAAATTTTATGTGTGAGATTTATAATTGCATGGGTAGACAAGAAGTTGTGAGCAATCTTTAATTTTTAAGTTCATAAAAATGAAGAATTGTGGGACACGTAAGATGTGAGTAACAAAGCTTGTGCCTTGGTACAGTTTCTTGTCAAGTTGGGGGGATACAGGGGGACTTAAGCCTGTTTCCTCTCCTCTTTTCCCTGTTTCTCTGTTTTGAGACCTTCAAGGTCAGAGAATGTGGGGTCAAATTCATAGCAGGTTGCTATTTCAGCATTGTTCACTTCAGTGGTGTTCTCTTTCTTGGGACAGGAGCAGTTTGCACTTTGGCTGCAATTGCTGTTGCTATGATTAGTGTTTTGGCGTTTGTTGCCATTGGAGTTTTCTCTGCCATTGCTGTTTGAGGATCAATTGCCGTTGCATGCAGTATATTCCATGTTTGCGCATTTTTCTGCGCGCTTGGCTTCTGCAATGAGCGCAGGAATGGAGGTATTAGCTTCTGGATGAATGAGGGCAGCAACAGAGGGTTTCATTCTGTTGATGAATGAGGCACTGGTGTATACATTTTCAGCTTACGCTGGGTTTTGAATTTTGCGGTATATTTCCTCAAACTTGTTGATTTAGGCTATGATAATAGTTTTCTGAGGAAGATTGCAGAGCTGGATTGCAATGTATTGGAGGGATTTGACAACCCAGAAATTGTGTGTGATGTCTGATTTGAACCCTTCCCAGTTTTCAAGCTGGTTGTCAGTTTGTGAGCCAACTCAGGTGGCAAACCAGTTAGCTGCGGCCTTGTAAAGGCGCTTGCTGGCTTCTTGGACCCATTTTTTGTGGGGGATGTGGCTAGCGCAGAGTTTAGCGGCTGTGTGGTCTAGCCAGTTGATGATATTTTATTTGTTTTTACCAAAAAAACTTGTCAATACCAATGTATTTTAAGTTGGTCACTTCACCTGTGATAGGTGGTTGTGTGTTTGTTTGTGGTTGAAGAGAGCAACTGTATTGAATTATCTTAGTGCATGCTTTGAGCATGACCAGACCTTTAAATACAGTGCATCCACTAGGTATGTCTTTTTTGATGTTGTGGGCGTGGAAGTACATCTTCCAGGTATTCTGGGATGTGGCCTTGTTGAGTACGTGAGCAAAGGTGGGTGGGTTTTGGACAGTCATTTTCTCTCTCATGGGCGTGGTCAAAAAACTGTAGCTGCTACCAGTGATAAGGAGCACCTTTTGGGGAAGCTTCAAATATGGAATTAAGAAAGATGAGAAGTATATTTTATTGAATAATATTTTATACTTATATAGATTTGGCTGTGGAAGGGATTTAGTTAGATCAAACCTAGGGGTTGGTCATGTACAAGAAGGGTTTAAGCCACTGGATACTTGGACAGTCATGTGATATTTCTTGGTTGTCATTTCTGGTATGTCAAACTGTATATTGAGAGGGCATCAAAATTGGGTAATGACTGAATGTTAAGTAAGTTGGCAGTAGCCAGAATGCTTGTACATCCAGACCCTTGGCACCCCTCTTAAGGGATTACTCTGGTACATCAGGAGGGAGCTGTCTTGACAGCTGCCGCCTGATGTTCCTGGAGTTGTTTTCTAGTTGGTATCAGCCAAGTTGAGTGTTCCTCTTTGCTAAGACGGAGACAGGCTCTGTGTTATTTCTTGATAACAGGGTCTTTGGCACCTTGAAAGTTCACTAGATAGGTGTTTCTGTCTGGTCTGTACTTGATGATTCTTTCTGTTCCCCTGTGTAATGAGTCTAGCTTCTTTCTGTTTCCAGTCAGGACCCAGACAGGGAAGTTGATGGGGAGTGGTTTCTCTGTAGAGGTTATCTTTTGTGTTTTAAGCCTCTTTATTTCTGCTATTTTAGCTTTGAGGCAGATGTGCTGTAGATTTGGTACTTGTTCTACTGTGGGGAGTTTCCCCAGGGGATCTTTGTATGGTTGCTTGTTGTGGGTAATTATTTCTGGTTTGTATCTTTATGTTATTTCAATGGTGAGTAACTGTCCCTTGGTTATGCAGACTTGG
Organism: Entomophthora muscae; assembly: GCA_014839935.2. Lineage (NCBI taxonomy): Eukaryota > Fungi > Entomophthoromycota > Entomophthoromycetes > Entomophthorales > Entomophthoraceae > Entomophthora > Entomophthora muscae. Next base: position 18,209 of record QTSX02000270.1, on the reverse strand, counting down.
GATACTGATAATACATGTTTCACATATAGTGGCCATGTGTCTTTGGCTTTGCCATCTATTATTTTCTCTAGGGTCTTGATAAGGCTGCCGTTTAGGTGTTCCGCTCTACTTTTGGCCTGTGGCCTGATGGAGAGGTTGTGGAGTGTTTTATGTTTTTGGATTTCAAGTTGTCATTAACTACGTGACCTGATAACTCTGTTGCTCCATCAGTTATGATGTAGTCTGGAGTGCCATAGTTGGCTATGATTGCTTTGTTAATGAAACAATTGATGGTTTCTGCTTTGTGGTCCTTTGTTGCCCAGCAGATGGGCCAGAGTGTGGCAAAGTTGATAGCTATAATTAAGAAACATTGGTTTGTCTTTGTTTCTGGAAAAGGCCCCACTACATCTAGCCCCCCAAACTTTAAATGGTTCAGGGTCTGGTACTGGGTTGACCGTTGGCTAAGGAGCCCTTGTACTGGTGTATTTCTCACACACTGTGCACTCTTTCAGAACATCAACTATATTCTGCTTGAGGTTGGGCCACCATAATATCTCTTTTAGTGTGAGGTAAGGTTATTAGCCTTTGTATGGCCTAGCAGGCAATGATGTCTTAGTATGGTGTCAACTCTTTATGCAAGTGAGATGTACAGGATATGTTTATCATTAATAATTTGGTATACTGTGCCATTTGATACATGGAAGTACCTTTTGTTTCTTACTAATGTATTGTGGGTCAATTGATGTGTTGATGGTCTTTCCCTTTGGTTTTAAACTCAGTGTTGTACAGGTTTGACTAGTCAGGGTCCAGGTGGTCAGGGAGATCCTCTCTAGGCTGACATAGTCTAGAGAGAGCATCAGCCGTGACCAGCTCTGCCCCTTTTTTGTATTGGATGTCCAAGTTAAGCTGTTCCAGCAAGGACATCCATTTGGCTTGCCACTGTGCAAGTGTGTTCTGAGTTTTGAAATTTATTAAGGATACATGGTCAGTTAGTACTTGGACGTTTAAATGTCCTTCCAGATAACATCTCCATTTCTTGCATGCGTGGTATATTGCTAGCAATTCCTTATTGTGTATTGGGTATCTCTGCTCAGTATTAGTTAGTTTTCTGCTTTCAAAACATACTGGCAGAAAGTCTTGCTTCCTGGCTAGCAGATGCGCAGGACTGTACCAATGGTGGTGTTGCTGGCATCTGACTCAAGCTCGTAGCACCTGTTATTGTTAGGATATTGCAAGATTGGTGCTTCAATCAGAGCTTGTTTTAATAAATGGAAATTCTTGTCACATTCTGGAGTCCAGATTAATTTCTTTTTGACATTACCTTTGGTTAGGTCATTGATTGATGTGATGAGCTTTCTGCAATCTTTGAAGTATTTTCTTAAGTAAGCTGCCATACCAAGAATGCATCTAACTTGTTTAACAAAGGTGGGGTGTTGCATGTTATTTATGGCTTTTATTTTTTCTGTATCTGCTTTGATGCCACTGTCAGAGACAATGTGACCCAAGAACAGGAGTGTAAGGTCTTGCCCATAATGACGCAAGGTTATAAACTAGGGTGTGCAAAGCATTCGGATTCAAATTTAAAATATATAGAAACATAGGAACTGTCTGTAAGATAATCTTACAGAACCCTGCTAAAACCTATATTGTGTCATGAAAGGAGTTATTGAGTGAAAAATCTAAGCAAATAAGATAAAACAAAGTATTTAATAGTGAACAATTTGTAACTAAGGGAATGTCAATATTAGGATATTCTCCATCCGCAAATTGGTACATATAACTATTGAACGCTTTTTTAAGGGGAAACAACAGATACAACAAGCCTAAGGCTTGTTGACTTACAAGTTCCATCTGTTTAAAGAAAAGAAAAGGCTAAACTTTGAAATGAAACTAATAAAAATGTATAAATTTCTAAAAATTAAGATCTCAAGTTAAATTTGGATAAAATTGAAGGGGAAGAAATCACTTAGAATTTTGGCTTAAAGCCTACTCTTCAAAAGCTCCTTTATTTATAGTAAAAAGCCTTTTCAGTTGGATGTGATGGTCAAGGAGAAGCAGCCAAGAACAGGAGCAAGCTGGAGAAAGTTGGGAAAACCAGAACCAGAAAAGGGGAAACAGAAGCCAGTACTATACGCTGATCAGCACATTGAAGCTGGGGAAAGAGCGGCAAAGACGTAAGCAGGAGTTTGAACGGTGAGGATAAAATGAAAACTTTCTAACTTTAAATTAGAAATATATATAGAAAATAGATAATGGGAGAGCAAGCAAACAACAACAACAATTCAAGCGCAAATAACAAAAACAGAACAAGGTAATGAAATTAAAATACCTAAATATTAACCTTCAATTCAAAAAATCCAAATATTAAAATACTGGAAGTCTAAAACCAAATGAAAAATATAAAAGCAATTAAATCAAAGAGCCTGCCCTTTGGGGCAGGGCATGACAAGGAGTTCATTTTCCATAAATTGGCACCTCCTTAGTTTTGCATAAAGTTTGTGCTTTGTGAGTTGATTGAGTGTCTTGCAGACATGTGTGAGGTGTTCCTCTTTTGTTTTTGATACTTGATATTTATAAAAGTGAGTCTGTCTATCTGTCTGTCTGTAATGTCACCTTGTGTAAGATCAAGCTGTAAGGGATTTGAATGAATTAATTTTTAGTTAAATTTGATTTTAAAAGTTGATTATTAAGCCAAAAGCTCAATTTGGCTCATCCTTACATTCAATTCCTTACATGCATCTCTGAAAGTACACAGAATGAATTTAGTAAAGTGTGGGCTAAATCATGTTGAACTGAAATATAAGCCACTCAAACTTTAAAAAATTCATATTTGTTTACTTGCATTTTAAATTAGTGCCTAATCCTATTCAACCATATCAAAGTGGCTTATCTTTCTAGATTACCTGACTCTAGAATGGGTGGATTAAAACTGGAAGAGAAGCAGTAATTTTTTTAGATTGTTTTACATGATTGGATGGTTATGCTCTGTGCTGACAATAAAATTGATAACAAAAAGAGATCTTGGTCAATTTAAAGTGATACAGTTTAAACTATAAATATAAATATTAAAATTAAAGAAGGAGATAATTGGCTTGGACATTTCAAAATTCTTAACATTCAAGTGAAATAATAGAATATTCCAATTGGATGCATCACCTGATCCAAATGGCTGTATATTGTTCAGAGTATACCTTGCTTGACACGGCTTCATCCCAAAAGAACATCAGTGGAGTAAACAAGCTATGACAAAATTGTGATTCAATATAATGATTTTCATGAAATTTAGAGGATGTAGATCAATTTTTTCAAGACAATTCCGATCAAAATGGTACCAAGCATGATGGCTCTAGCTGCTCTAGATGCTGAGATATATAGTTAAGTACTGCAATCAGGTTTGCGTCATAATCAAAGGCTTGGACTCGATTTGATATTATCTAAATTTACTTTTAATACACACTACAAAAACTAAAATCAATGTATCTCAGTGAATACTAAGCCGATTTTGATGTCCAATAGCTTATTTAAAAGCTGCAGATCAGCTCTACATTTTAAAGCCATTAAAAATCAATTACTAAATTTTAAAATAATTGGTTTAGCCTTACTAAACTTAATAGTGATACTATAATTATTTAGGTTTAGTTTTTATTTATACTTGGAGTATACAATTTTAATTATAAATTTAAATAAATATAATTGAAATTACCTTTTAATAAAGCAATTAAATAAAATTTTAATTAAACATGCAATAATTAATTCAAGCCTAAAAAGATAATAAAATAAATTTAATTGATTTATTAAATTCAACTTTAATGCTGTCCTTGGACGGGGCAACTGCCTAGTACCCTAATAATAACAGGTGTTACAAGCTCAAGTCAGATGCCAGTGACACTGCCATTGGTGCAGTCTTTTGAATCTTCTAGCCAGGGCATCAAGACTTCCTGCCATTATGTTACAAAAGTAGAAAAAAACCAACACTGAGCAGAGATACCCAATACACGACAAGGAATTGCTAGTAATATATCATGCATATAAGAAATAAAGTTGTTATCTAGAAGGACATTTAAACGTCTGAGTACTAACTGACCATAAATCCTTAATCTACTTTAAAGCTCAGAACACACTCACATGGCAACAAGCCAAATAGATGCCCCTGCTGGAGCAGCTTAATTTGGACATCTAATACAAAAAGGGGGCAGAGCTGGTCACGGCTGATGCTCTCTCTAGGCTATGTCAGCCAAGAGAGGATCACTATTACCACCTGAACCCTGACTGGTCAAACCTATATAATACTGAGTATAAAATCAAAGGGAAAGACCATCAACACATCAACTGACTCACAATGCATTAGTAAAGAACAAAAAACATTTTCACATATCAAATGGCACAGTATACTGCATTCTTAAAGATAAACATGTTCCCTACATCCCACTTGCACAAAAAGTTAACACTATCCTAAGACATTTCTGTCTTCTAGAACATACAAAGGCTAACAACTTATACCCCACGTTAAAAGAGATAGTATTGTGGCCTAATCTCAAACAAGATATAATTGATGTTCTGAAAAAGTGCACAGTGTGCAAGAAATACACCAGCACAAAGGCTCTCCAGCCAACAGTTAACCCAGTACCTGACTCTGACCCATTTAAGGTTTGGGGACTTAACATAATGGGCCCCTTCCTAGAAACTAAGACAAATCAATGTTTCCTAATTGTAGCCATCAACTTTGCTACACGCTGGCCCATCTGCTGGACAACAAAGAACCATAAAGCAGAGATCATAAACCAATTCATTAACAAAACAATCATAGCCAACTACAGCAATCCAGACTACATCATAAAGGATGAAGCAACAGAGTTATCAGGTCAAATAGTAAACAACAATTTAAAATCCAAAAACATCAAGCATTCTATAACCTTGCCTTACAGGTCACAGGCCAATAGCAGAGTTAAAAACCTAAACAGCAGTCTTATCAGAACCTTCAAAAAAATAATGGATGGCAAAGCCAAAGACACATGGTCACTTGTCAGGAAGCCAATCATAGTTAGAGACATTAGGCGGCTTGAAATGAGGTGCGGCTGAGCTGGCAGGTAGTGTCAGGAAGCCAGCTGTAGGTAGAGGCATTGGGCGGCTCAGGGTGAGGTACGGCCGAGCTGGCGGGTAGGGCCCACCATAGAATGGGTGCTAACTTGATAATATAAGATACATATTGCCCGAGTAAGGACCAAGGTCCGGAGTTGGGGACCATGGAATCTACCAAACCTGTCAAATTAATGTAGAGTACTCCAAACAGTTGGGTAAAGGTGGTCTTGGCTGCGGCAGTGGGTTTCAGTGAGTGGTCTGGTCTTGGGGTTAATGGAGGAGTCATAAGAACAAAGTACACTGGGAGGTAGTTGTACTTGTCCTTGAACAATAAGAGCGTTATCTCAATCCTCTTTCCTTTGCATCCAATGTATTCAGTACTTCTAGTCCTTGCCAATGGGTTGGCAATGAGGATGGTTTCCAAGTTGTACTTCAAATAGGCCGGGTTGGGTGGGTATTCAGTAAAGTGAACAGGTTCAAAGGAGGCTCTGGGGAGACAGTAGAATGCCTGGGGCAGTTCAGCAGGTTGATCTCTGGAGGGAGTGGCAACCTGGTTGTCTACTTAGCCGAAATTAAGATAGAAGATCACTAAGACTAGATAGGGTAGAATTAGTTCAAACCAAAGGTTTATAAACTTTATTATCAAGAATAAAGATGTGGTTATCACCACACTGTCAGCATTCTTATACCATATGATTTTGCTTTTTTGCTTTTTGCAGGCTTTAGGTTTATTGCAATTTGCTGGTGGGGCATGGATCTTGGCTTAGGGTCTAGAGGGCATCAGGTTCTGGTTGGGTACGTTCTGGTAAACAGAAGTGGCAGTGCTTAATTTTGCTGCTTTGGTTTACCATGTCACCTGAGCGGGCTAATTGCAATTCTCTTTCTGGACTGGGGACTGGCAGCAGTTGGTGCTTATTGGCAGGGCTAGTAGTGAACTTTGCCCAAGCCACGGCTTCTGTGTAGGTCTGGGCCCTCAGTGGCACTGGTTTGGCGGTTCTTGGCTGAACTGGTTCTGGGGAATAGAAGTAACAGTGCTTTGTTTTGCCACCGTTGTTCACCATGTTATCTGAGTTGGTTAATTGTAATAACTTTTCTAGACTGGAGACTGGCAACAGCTAGTGTTTGTTGGAAGAGCTAGTAGCAGGTCTTTTCCCAATCTCTTTAGGCAGACCACATTTCCTGCGTAGGTATGGGTTTCTAGTAGCACCAGTTTGGCAGCAATCTGGCAACCATTTGGAAAATTATCAGTATTAGGCCAGCGGATTGTGGGGCAACTTAACAATTTGAGTCTGTGACTTAACAGATTGGTGAGTCCTGGACCATCCAGGGGGGTCAAATCCGCCTTCGGAGGACTGGAGTTTGACTCTTGAGTTTTTAATACAAGTATTAAAATGTCATTCATGACACCACTATATGTGAAACATGCATGATTAGTATCCTGGGTACGCACCAATCAAGGGACAGGCTACTCACTGTTTGAACTAACATACAGATACAAACCAGAGATAGATACCCACTAGCAAACAACTTCAGGAACATCAGGCGGCAGTTGTCAAAACAAAGCTCCCTCCTGATGTACCAGAGTAACTCCTTAAAGAGGGTGTTGAAGATCTGGATGTACAAGTATTCTGGCTACCGCCAACTTACTTAACATTCAGATATTAACCAATTTTGGTGCCCTCTCAATATACAGTTTGAAAAACCAGAAATGACAACCAAGCAATATCACATGACTGTCCAAGTATCCAGTGGCTTGAACCCATCTTGCACATGACCAACCCCTAGGTTTGATCCAACTAAAGCTCTTTCATAGTTAAAGCTATATAAGTCAAACATATTATCCAATAAAAATACTTCTCTTCTTTCTCAATTACATATTTAAAGCTTTCCCAAAAGCTGCTTTTTATCAGATATGAGGTCTTTTTAATTTTTGAAGAACCTCTTCATCTCCCAGGCAAACTTCTTAAGACTTGTGTGCTCAAATACCCCACATGTATTTTCTTGCTCAAGTACAAAAATCATTCCTCCAATATGCATTCACCACCTCCTTCCTGTCCTGCAGAGGAAGGTGTGCCTCTTTTTGCCCCTGCAGCTGTGATCATTCCTTCAGGCTCCCAAGTAATTATAGACTCTCAGATATCTTACAAACTGCCTGATAAGTCATTTTTGAAGATATACTCTCCTGAATCTCTAAGCTGCAAAGAGCCTCAATTATGCCCAGGAATATTAGATCAGACTCATAAGGAGCTTGTACAGCTGTTGTTAGCTAACCTGATTGCTTTATCTATGCAGGTATCTTGAGATCAAGCTGTAGGGCATGATTGCATATTAAAAACAGAATAGATGACGTTTTCTATCCTTTTGAAACCTTCAGTGACTTTAATTTACCTGAAAAAGACCTTCAGGTCCTTTCTTTGTTTACTGCTGCCAACTTCTCACAACTGTCACTCACCCAATAAAAAAATAAGCTGAAACTTCTTGACCAGGTTAATGATATCTTTGCCTCTGGGCCTATAGACTATGGCTTAGCCAAAGAATTCATCCATCAGATAAATACATGTTATGTGACACCCTTTTGTGCCAAGCATTACAGTCACAGTAGGATGAAAAACGCCCAGGTTTATAAGGAGCTTAAACAACTCTTGAATGCTGGGCTCTTGGCTCACTTTCAGAGCCTTTGGGCCTCTCTCTTGTCGATCCTCAAAAATAAGGACAGAGGCTACTATATTGTGATATATTACTGCTGCCTAAACTTGCTCACAAAAAAGAACTCATATTTTTTTGTCTGAGATTGATGATGCTCTCAGAAAATAGGCGGCTCAAAGGTTTTTCCTCCATGAATCTAGAATCTGGATACTAACAGGTCAACTTGCCTTCTAAAAATAGAGAAAAAACTGCACTCATTAATTCAGAAGGTCTTTACAAACTTACTAGGATGCCACAAGGACTCTGCAATGCCCCGGCTACATTTTAGCAGGCTATGAACTCCATTTTACAAGATCTGAAACTTTTCTGTGTCCTCATATACCTTGACAACATTACTGTGTTCAGCTTCATCTTTAACAACCATCTTAATCATTTTAAAGCTGTTTTCATCAAGATTCAAGGAGCTGGCTTAAAGCTCAAACCTTTTAAATGCTTCTTCTTCAAAAAACAGCTTTAATTCTTGGGTCACAAGGCCATCCAAACCAGAATACGCCATATAAATAATAAGGTGAAAGCCATTGACAAGATGCTGCCTCTCACAAATCTACAGGAGGTCCAAGTATTTCTTGACATGATGAGGTATTATTGACAATTTATCCCTGATTTTGCTGAACTAAGCAAACCCCTTGTCCAGCTTCTTTGCAATGTACCCTTTGAGTGGCTGACAGCCAGCAGCAATCCTTTGAAGAATTGAAAGCCAAACTCAAAGAGGCTCACATTCTAGTCTATTCTGATTATAATAAGGAGTTCATCTTGTACACTGACGCTAGTGGAGTAGCTGCGGGTGCCATCCTAGCCCAGCTTGACAATGAGGGCATGAATTGACCTGTGGCCTATTTTTTGCAAGTCCTCAACAAGCACAAAAAGAACTATAGTGTTGCTAAAAAAGAATGTCTAGCTGTTCTGCATGAAGTAAAACAGTTCTGGCACTCAATTTACAGTACTCACTTCACGGGAGTTAAAGGTCACTCATCTTTTTAGTGGCTGCAACAGCTAAAAAAGCCTGAAGGTTAAACAGCGTGTTAGGCTCTATAGCTACAAGGGTACAATTTCACTGTGATACACTGTTCTGGGGCCTAACATCAGAACGCTGATGGCTTGTCAAGGATGCCTATACTAGCTATTTATCTTGCAGACGCTGATTGTTTATACAAATTAATAGGGTACCCTGACTTCTGGACCACTGAGCCAGAAGGCATCTAATTGGCATTACAGACCCTATCAAAGAATAAAATAATTTGTGATAGACAACTCTTCAAGAAAGTCAACAACACTTATCTGCCCTATGTTTGCTCTAATATGAAAATGGCTATTATCCACCAAGCTCACATTGACACTGAACATGAGAGTATAAAAAACTCATGACTGGTTGTGCAAAAACTTTTATTGGAAAAACATGTGCCTCCTAATTCCTGACATCTTTGTTTCCTGTCATTCTTGTCAGCTCTAACAATCACGACCTTCTCACAATAAGTTAAAGCTCATCCTTCCTAAGCATGCCTTTCACACTGTAAGTATTGATGCTGTTGAGCCTCTCTTTTGGTCTAGGTCTGGGTGTTGATTCATCTTGGTAGCTGTAGATTATTTTAGTAAATGAGTTGAAACCAAAGCAACCAAGGATAATACTACAAAGACCACTGTTAAATTTCTGTTGCAAGATATCTTTTATTGACATGGATGTCTTCAATCTTGCTTTCTGATAAATACACTAACTTTAATGCTTATCTCATCATGTCTATTATAAAAGCTACAATCACACACCAGTTTTTCTGTGCCCTACATAGTTTTTCCACCAAAAAATAGAACAATCCAAGTTTTCTTATATCAACATGAAAAAGCTCACTGTCTCAAATGCTACAATTGTGATATATTTCTCCCTACTTGTTATAAAAATAACAGTTTCAAAGCCCTGGCCAGGAATCAAACCTGCTTTTAGCCACCAGGTGTAGCTAGCGGCAGAGAAGATTCACCTGCACCTGAATTTTGGCTTTTTAAAGCAAATCCAGGTGTGTGTTACAAGTGACAAATCCTATCAACTATGATAATCAAAAGACCTCAACCATGGGAGTCAAACCCTGACATCTCGCAGGCCACCAGCCCGCAGGGCCAGCCGCCCAGCTGCCCGCGGTTTTTGGGGATTGAATCAGGATTGGATTTGACTTTGGAGAATCTCCTAAAGTTTGATGAACCAAGGTTGCCTATAATGATGCCCCCTGCGCTAGGGGTTCCTTTTAACCTAACCAATCAACAGGCCAGGTTAGACACAGACCTCAGAATAACTCGGGCCACATTGGAAGAAGAAACAAAGGTGCCTTTCATAGGAAGCAGGCCACCCAGAAATGACCTGTCCCGTGACCTGGTTGAAGAATTGGAGTGCTCTAGTCGCAAGTCAGCCAATGAAATAACCCCCACAATTGTTACCACTGAGGGCTGTGAGGACCTAGTAGAGGGGAAAACCCTGGCCATGAAAATCTTTGAAAGTTTTGCCATGACAGATGGGCATACTTATACCTGGGCCGCCAGGAAGATGCTCATTGCCATCCTTGCAATAAAGTGACATGAACCTTTGGTTCAGCCAGATCATACCATACTTGTTATTAGTTTTATTTCATCTTTATTCTACTTCTTGCGGCCCTGTCCCCCGTGTCTACATAACCCAAGAAACCGCGGACCAGCCGCCCAAACTTTACTGTCCACCAGGAGCTCCCTTTGGCCCCGTACATTTTACCAAGTACCCACCCAACCTGGCGTATTTGAAGTTTACTCTGGAGGGGATCCTCATCCACAACCCTGAAGCTAGAACTAGAGAGACTGAAAACGTATACAGAGAAGACATCAAAATCACCATACCTCCTCTACTATTCCGAGACAAGTATAACTTTCTACCCGCATATTTGGTTCCAATGACGCTGCCCCTCACCCCTCAGCCCGACCGCCCACAAGATTATGTTGCCACTGATGAATCTACCTTCACCCAAATATTTGGGGTGATGTATATCACCCTCACTGGGTTGATTGATTCCATGGTGCCTACAACTGGACCTTGGGCATTACTTGGAAAATTGTTATCTTATATTATAAAGTTAGCCCCAATCTTGTAGTGGGCTCTCTCTGCTGGGCCCGCGGGCTGTCCGCCCGCAAGTCCTCAGGAACCCCCTGCAGGTTGGATCCCTGACAATGTGGGAATTATTTCCTTCCTCCATTAAATAATTTAGGATCCTCAATGAAGAATTTTTTTAATCAAGTTTTTTGGCTCAGAAAAGCTTGTCAAGCAAGTCCAAAAATAATAATCAAATTGGAAAAAACTTCATAACCGCAGAAGCAAACCTGCCAAAATCAATGACCAGCCAAGCCAAGATAGACTATCAAAAAGCCAAACAACTGTTTCTAAAAACTCCAAAAATAATCATAAAGCAGCCAACCAAACAGCAAAACCTGAGATGCCAAGTCTTGTCACATAAATAAGCACCTAAAAAATGTGCAGAGACACCTGCATGTGAGTAAGTATATAAATCAGAAGCACTTCAAAAAGTTTTGTATCATTATCCTTACCAAATAAAGTTGTTATGAACCTTTGGTTCACCAATCTGTTTCCATACCTATATTTGATACTTTTTCATTTGCATGCACCCAAGCGTCAGTACCTATTCACTGAGATAAATAGTCAGACTCCAGTTGACAAAACCGAAGTCTTTGACTACTATCAACCATCCAATGCTCCATTTGGCCCTGTGCATTTCACAGAGTATCCCGCCAATCCTGACCACAACCCCTGAACATTGAAAGACTTGCAGCAATACACCCGCCCAAACGCACCCAAAGAACACTACCAAATTGTCTGTGATGGCAAAGCAATCATCATCTACCCTTTGATCTTCAACAGGAAGTACAACAATCCTGCTGCCTACTTGGTCCCCATGGAACCACCTCGACACCCAAACCAGCCATTTTAACCCTGCCCAAATCTGATGTCACTGACCAGAGTAGTCAATTCCTGGGAGAGCTTTACCTGAAGCTCACAGAATTGATTGACTCTGCCTTGCCAGCAGCTGGACCTTGGGCTGTGGCTGGAAAGGTCCTTTTCTATCTGTTAAAGTTAGGTTTCATCATCTAGTGAGTCATGCTAGTATCTGCTTTAACTTCTTCCTCACCTGCTAGAGCTCAACAGTACTCTTAAATCCTGACACTACTGTTTTTTTGTGTATCAGTTAAGCAGATATGAGAAAACTAGACAGTTCTTTTTTATCATGTTTTATATCTATAAAGCTACAACCTTCTCAATTTGGGCCACATTTTGGTTAAGTTGATACTACTCTCAATCTAAAAACATGACATGGACTTGATTAATTGCATCAGTGACATTTAGACAACGGCTTACCGAGCTTTTATAAAGTCATGGCTTTAGGTTTTTGCCTTAAATTTTTTTAGTGCTTTTTTTATCATAATTTCAGGAAAATCTAATAAGGCTATGCTTTTTCAGAGTAATACTTTTGAAAAAGTTAGTGTTTTTTTATTGATAAAACATAGGTTGCAATTTGCCAAATAGGTAGGAAAAGTTAGGGATAGGCTTTAATTTGTTTTTATTGAGAAATGTGTATCAATGATTGCCAATGCTCAAGTGGGAGAGAGTAGAAGAGGCAAGTGCAGGAAAAAGTGAATTTGACTTAACCACAATTAGGATTGTTGGTACGACGTCAAAAAGAGGAGGGCAAGGTCGTTTCATTGTCTGAGGAGCGTTGTTGAACCCGCAGGTTAGGTGAAGGTGTGCACTGTGACATGTGAAGTCTTTGAGATTGAGGGGCTGTCAGCTGTTGAGAGGCAGGTCTATGCAGGACAGATAATTGCTTATGAGCCTCCAGCTCAGGTTCAGGAGAGCTAGCCCTACTGGAGCTGCTATTGTTGTCTGCCACAGGATGCCGGGGGCCAAGAGAACTCAAGATGTGAGTGAGGCATTGCTCAAACAGATGTTACTTTCCATGGTTCAGGAGGCAGTCAAGCAAAGAGTATTCTGAGCCTGGTGAAAAGGTATATTTTGCCTTGTCGCGTTCGAAAAGAACATTGACGGTGCCAAGGTCAATGGAAAGTTGTCCAGAAGATGGCAATTGGAGACATGTGAGCGGCCAAACATATGACCACAGCGGCATGTATATCAGAAGCCTATGGTAGTGCAGCGCCATCCAAGTGCAAGAATCAGTGTGCTAGGGTCTTGAATCCAGAGAACTCTATCACAGACAGAGTTTTGGCTCACTTTATTAAGTGTCCCCTTGGAATGACACTCTTATATTAAGTGTCCCCTGGAATGACACTCTTATATTAAGTGTTCCCTGAATGGCTCTCTTATATTAAGTGGCACCTTTGATCTATTTATTCATGTTAATCTAAAATCCAGCCTCCCTTTGGTCTCTGTCCCTTTATTAAGTGTCCCTTGGATTGGCTCTCTTATATTAAGTGTCCCCTTGGATTGGCTTTCTTATATTAAGTGTCATCTTTAATCTATTTATCTATGTCAATCTAAAATCCAGCCTCCATTTGGTCTCTGTCCCTTTATTAAGTGTCCCTTGAAATGGCTCTCTTATATTAAGTGGCACCTTTGATCTATTTATCCATGTTAATCTAAAATCCAGCCTCCCTTCGGTCGGGCACTCGCTTTGCTCGCGTAAAGTATCCATGTCCTTAGAAAACAGATGCCTCCCTACCGGTCGGGCACTCGCTTTGCTCGCAGGGGAGTAGGGTGTCTCCGCGGCAAGCCGCCATGGGGCTCCTACTCCATGAACGCTATCGCGTTGGATCCCCCTGGGGATCTAGGGCCTATAGGCCCATATATGGGCCCCTACCCCATAAACCCCCTACCCCCTTTACCAGAATCTCGAGGAGAATTCAATGGAGCTACGTTTTTTGTTTAATTTTAATTTTAGAAAAAGTTAGGGCTATTTTTATAAGTTGTGTATTGCGGAGTAAGTTGAACAAAAGTAGGGTTGTGGTAAGGGTTTAGGGTTGTGGTAAGGGATAGGGTTACTGTTAGGGTAGGGTTGTGGTAAGAGTAAGGGTTGTGGTAAGGGTAAGGGTTGTGGTAAGGGTAAGAGTTAGGGTTAGAGTTAGGATTAGGATTAGAATTAAAATTAGAGTTAAAATTAAAGTTAAAATTAGGGTTAGAATTAAAATTAAGAATTAAAATTAAGATTAGAATTAGAATTAGAATTAAAATTAAAATTAAAATTAAAATTAGAATTAAAATTAAAATTAAAATTAAAATTAAAATTAAAATTAAAATTAAAATTAAAATTAAAATTAAAATTAAAATTAAAATTAAAATTAAAATTAAAATTAAAATTAAAATTAAAATTAAAATTAAAATTAAAATTAAAATTAAAATTAAAATTAAAATTAAAATTAAAATTAAAATTAAAATTAAAATTAAAATTAAAATTAAAATTAAAATTAAAATTAAAATTAAAATTAAAATTAAAATTAAAATTAAAATTAAAATTAAAATTAAAATTAAAATTAAAATTAAAATTAAAATTAAAATTAAAATTAAAATTAAAATTAAAATTAAAATTAAAATTAAAATTAAAATTAAAATTAAAAAATTAAAATTAAAATTAAAATTAAAATTAAAATTAAAATTAAAATTAAAATTAAAATTAAAATTAAAATTAAAATTAAAATTAAAAAATTAAAATTAAAATTAAAATTAAAATTAAAATTAAAATTAAAATTAAAATTAAAATTAAAATTAAAATTAAAATTAAAATTAAAATTAAAATTAAAATTAAAATTAAAATTAAAATTAAAATTAAAATTAAAATTAAAATTAAAATTAAAATTAAAATTAAAATTAAAATTAAAATTAAAATTAAAATTAAAATTAAAATTAAAATTAAAATTAAAATTAAAATTAAAATTAAAATTAAAATTAAAATTAAAATTAAAATTAAAATTAAAATTAAAATTAAAATTAAAATTAAAATTAAAATTAAAAAATTAAAATTAAAATTAAAATTAAAATTAAAATTAAAATTAAAATTAAAATTAAAATTAAAATTAAAATTAAAATTAAAATTAAAATTAAAATTAAAATTAAAATTAAAATTAAAATTAAAATTAAAAAATTAAAATTAAAATTAAAATTAAAATTAAAATTAAAATTAAAATTAAAATTAAAATTAAAATTAAAATTAAAATTAAAATTAAAATTAAAATTAAAATTAAAATTAAAATTAAAATTAAAATTAAAATTAAAATTAAAATTAAAATTAAAATTAAAATTAAAATTAAAATTAAAATTAAAATTAAAATTAAAATTAAAATTAAAATTAAAATTAAAATTAAAATTAAAATTAAAATTAAAATTAAAATTAAAATTAAAATTAAAATTAAAATTAAAATTAAAATTAAAATTAAAATTAAAATTAAAATTAAAATTAAAAAAATTAAAATTAAAATTAAAATTAAAATTAAAATTAAAATTAAAATTAAATTAAAATTAAAATAAAATTAAAATTAAAATTAAAATTAAAATTAAAATTAAAATTAAAATTAAAATTAAAATTAAAATTAAAATTAAAATTAAAATTAAAATTAAAATTAAAATTAAAATTAAAATTAAAATTAAAATTAAAATTAAAAAAAATTAAAATTAAAAAAAAAAAATTAAAATTAAAATAAAATTAAAATTAAAATTAAAATTAAAATAAAATTAAAATTAAAAAAAATTAAAATTAAAATTAAAATAAAATTAAAATTAAAAAAATTAAAAAAATTAAAAAAATAAATTAAAATAAAATTAAAATTAAAATTAAAATAAAATTAAAAAATTAAAATTAAAATTAAAATTAAAAATTAAATTAAATTAAAATAAATAAAATAAAATTAAAATAATTAAAATAAAAAATTAAAATTAAAATTAAAATAAAATAAAATAAAATTAAAATTAAAATAAATAAAATTAAAATAAAAATTAAAAAATTAAAATTAAAATTAAAATAAAATTAAAATTAAAATTAAAATTAAAATTAAAATTAAATTAAATAAAATTAAAATTAAATTAAAAAAATTAAAATAAAATAAAATTAAAATTAAAAAATTAAAATTAAAATTAAAATTAAAATTAAAATTAAAATTAAAATTAAAATTAAAATTAAAATTAAAATTAAAATTAAAATAAATTAAAATTAAAATTAAAATTAAAATTAAAATTAAAATAAAATTAAAATTAAAATTAAAATTAAAATTAAAATTAAAATTAAAATTAAAATTAAAATTAAAATTAAAATTAAAATTAAAATTAAAATTAAAATTAAAATTAAAATTAAAATTAAAATAAAATAAAATTAAAATAAAATTAAAATTAAAATAAAATAAAATTAAAATTAAAATTAAAATTAAAATTAAAAAATTAAAATTAAAATTAAAATAAAATTAAAATTAAAATTAAAATAAAATTAAAATTAAAATTAAAATTAAAATTAAAATAAAATTAAAATAAAATAAAATTAAAATTAAAATAAAATTAAAATTAAAATTAAAATTAAAATTAAAATTAAAATTAAAATAAAATTAAAATTAAAATTAAAATTAAAATTAAAATTAAAATTAAAATTAAAATTAAAATTAAAATTAAAATAAAATTAAAATTAAAATTAAAATTAAAATTAAAAAATTAAATTAAATTAAAATAAAATTAAAATTAAAATAAAATTAAAATTAAAATTAAAATTAAAATTAAAATTAAAATTAAAATTAAAATTAAAATTAAAATTAAAATTAAAATTAAAATTAAAATTAAAATAAAATTAAAATTAAAATTAAAATTAAAATTAAAATAAATAAAATTAAAATTAAAATAAAATTAAAATTAAAATTAAAATTAAAATTAAAATTAAAATTAAAATTAAAATTAAAATTAAAATTAAAATTAAAAAAATTAAAATTAAAATTAAAATTAAAATTAAAATTAAAATTAAATAAAATTAAAATTAAAATTAAAATTAAAATTAAAATTAAAATAAAATTAAAATTAAAATTAAAATTAAAATTAAAATTAAAAAAAATAAAATTAAAATTAAAATTAAAATTAAAATTAAAATTAAAATTAAAATTAAAATTAAATTAAAATTAAAATTAAAATTAAAATTAAAATTAAAATTAAAATTAAAAAAAATAAAATAAATTAAAATTAAAAAAAATTAAAATTAAAATTAAAAAAAAAAATAAAATTAAATTAAAATAAAATTAAAATTAAAATTAAAATTAAAATTAAATTAAAATTAAATTAAAATTAAAATAAAATTAAAATTAAAAATAATTAAAATAAAATTAAAATAAAATTAAAAAAATAAAATAAAAAAATTAAATTAAAATAAATTAAAATTAAAATTAAAAAATAAAATTAAAATTAAAATTAAAAAAATTAAAATAAAATTAAAATAAATTAAAATTAAAAAATAAAATTAAAAAAAAAAAATTAAAATAAATTAAAATTAAAATTAAAATTAAAATTAAATTAAAATTAAAATTAAAATTAAAATTAAAATTAAAATTAAAATTAAAATAAAATTAAATTAAAATTAAATTAAAATAAAATTAAATTAAAATTAAAATTAAAATTAAAATTAAAATAAAATTAAAATTAAAATTAAAATTAAAATTAAAATTAAAATTAAAATTAAAATTAAAATTAAAATTAAAATTAAAATTAAATTAAAAAAAATTAAAATTAAAATTAAAATTAAAATTAAAATTAAAAATTAAAATTAAAATTAAAATTAAAATTAAAATTAAAATTAAAATTAAAATTAAAATTAAAATTAAAATTAAAATTAAAATTAAAATTAAAATTAAAATTAAAATTAAAATTAAAATTAAAATTAAAATAAAATTAAAATAAAATTAAAAAAATAAAATTAAATTAAAATTAAAATAAAATAAAATTAAAATTAAAATTAAAATTAAAATTAAAATTAAAATTAAAATTAAAATTAAAATTAAAATTAAAATAAAATTAAAATAAAATTAAATTAAAATTAAAATAAAATTAAAATTAAAATTAAAATAAAATTAAAATTAAAATTAAAATTAAAATTAAAATTAAAATTAAAAAAAATAAAATTAAAATAAAATTAAAAAAAATTAAAAAAAATTAAAATTAAAATTAAAATTAAAATTAAAATTAAAAAATTAAAATTAAAATTAAAATTAAAATTAAAATTAAAATTAAAATTAAAATTAAATTAAAATTAAAATTAAAATTAAAATTAAAATTAAAAAAAATTAAAATTAAAATTAAATTAAAATTAAAGTTAAAATTAAAATTAAAATTAAAATTAAAATTAATTAAAATTAAAATTAAAATTAAAATTAAAATTAAAATTAAAATTAAAATTAAAATTAAAAATAAAAAAAATTAAAATTAAAAATAAAATTAAAAATAAAATTAAAATTAA